>PVKA01018232.1:0-29758 GCA_004027165.1 Ctenomys sociabilis
CAGTACCAAAGGTCTATTTGGAGTCCAGGTTAATGTAATGGCAAAGTGCTCTTCACTCTTCACTTTATTCTGCATTTGATGGACCATTTTTCTTCAAAGCAAAACGGGAATCAAGTTTGAATATCCATAAAAATTAGCAAATCAGTAATAGTATTTTTCAGCTAACTCCAAAGCATGTGTGAGCAAGCATCTGTATCTTTTTTTTCAACTTACTAAATACTGGTGCTCAGTGACCTTGTACATGGCATACAGGAGCAATACATGATTGCAATCACATCAAACCAGAAGACACAGTGTGTGGTTTCATTTGGGCATGAATGTACTGATTTCAGCACTCATCAAATTTTAGACTCAGACATGTCGTTGTGTTGACCATCATTATGGTGGCTGCAAGGAGCAGATCAGGAGACCAAGTAACCACAACATATCCACAGGACAATAGTGTGTGTGTGTGTGTGTGTGTGTGTGTGTATTTGTGAAAAATACATGAAATCCCCCCTTGTTGCTTGTACTCTCTTCTATTGCCATGAGTGGATGCCCCTCCACCATGTTCCACCCTGCCTGGGAACCAGCAATTGCAGGCTTGAATCTCCAGAGGCTCTGAGCTCAATAAACCTTTCCTTCTCTAAAAAAAAAAGAAATCACACAGAATCAGCTGTCCATAAAACACTGCAAACTTGTGTAATACTGTTGGGGTTTTTTCGTGTCAGCTCGAGTCCAGATGATTGCTTCAACAATTTTGTTTTTTCAGAACTAGGTATTGAACTCAGACCCTTGTGCTTCCCAGAGAAATGCGTATTCTACTGAGCCATCTCCCTTACCCTGTTCCTACAATTTTTACTATATAATGTGCTATTAATTTCATTTTCTGTCAAGGACAAATTACTGGTACTGTTTTACATGAAAGGAATCAATTTATATTTATTTATTTAATTATTTATGACAGAACAGGGGATTGAACTCAGGTCCTTGTACTTGCCAGGCAAGTGCTTATTCTATTAAGCTATCACCCTGGCCCAAATTTACCTTTAGATGCCATTCATTTTTACTCTACTTTAAATGTTCTATGGGTTAATAGACACCTTCAAATATATATCATTTGATATTTGCTTATTTACACAATATTAATATTGATATATTAATACTCATATCTTTCATATTTAGGAGAAGTTACGGTGGCATATCACACAGATGCTGCCAAAACCCGTCTCAAACTGCACATTCATCATTTCTGTGTTTTATTTTGATTCTATGACATTGTGCATAATAAAATTTCAATCCAATGTATAACTTTATGAAATAAATCATCAACCAGTCAATTTACATTATTCCTTATTCTGAAGGGAATCCTAAGAGAATTCATTGTATAAAACAATGCTGATGTCCTTTTTCTGTTAACGTGCTCACATTTGCTCATGCACTTCAAGCTTCTATATTGATAATGTATATCCAGTTTTTTACATACACATAAAAATTTTTAAATTTTAATGAAAATTTCCAGGGAAGGAGGAGGTCACTTAATGCCTATTTATATCAAGCTAATCCAGGAAATCTTATATAATGCTAGTTACGAACAAGATGGCAAATCCAAAATCAGTGCATGACGGTCATTGTAGTTAATAATGATACTAAGGTAATCAATGTGGTCAGTGATCGAAAACTACGCAAGATGCTGATGTCCATATCTACAAATCCTGTCGAAGTACTGCTTACATGCAAAGTATTGTGCCAACATATAGCATCATATATATGGTATAGCTTTGTGCTATAGATTTTTAATTTTATGTAAGTGCTATAATTTCTAAATTCATACATGTATTCCATACCTAGCATGCATTTGAACAATACTGGACATACCAAATACAACTATATTAATTTTGTATGACTTTTGTTTAATTAGGTTGTTCTAAGCATTTTCAGATACTGTAAATATGAAATATCAGTTAATTTAGATCTGTAAAGTGTCTCATTGATAAATGTAATTAACAAATGGGACTGGATAGTTTTAATTAATTAAACCACGTAGGAAAACATCTATCATAGGATTCCTATCGTTAAGTCTATCATGATTTCTCTCTCTCATAACTATTAATATTTTAGGCCAGACTTTTATATTCTAAGCTAAATAGTAGATTTGGGCAACAGCGTCTTGCATAGGATTCAATCACTGACCATCATGATTAGCTTTATTATCAATATAACTATGAAATTTTCCCTAGATATTTAATAATGTGCTGTGGGGATAAAATAACTCTAGATAAAAACCAAAGATGTAACTCTAAAAGTTATTTCAATTTATTTGTATTTTCTCTTCTAAAAATAAATTTTACTTTCAAATATTGCAAAATAAAGAATTTGAAGGTATTTTAGGTATATTAACTTTGTGTAATAAAGGTATTTAAGTGACAATATTTGAAATATATTTTATCCAGAATAGACTTTCTGATGAATACACATGGAAAAACACAACCTAACACAGGTAACTGAATTCATTCTGCTGGGCATCACGGATCGTCCGGAGCTGCAGGCTCCACTGTTCGTGCTGTTCCTCGTCATCTACCTGACCTCGCTGGTAGCCAACCTGGGCATGATCATGCTCATCCAGGTGGACCCCCGGCTGCAAACACCCATGTACTTTTTCCTCAGGCACCTGGCTCTCGTTGATCTTGGTTACTCGACGGCTGTGGGGCCCAAAATGCTGGTCAACTTTGTGTCAGATATAAACACAATCTCCTATCATTTCTGTGCCGTACAGCTGGCTTTCTTTCTTGTTTTCATTGGTAGTGAGCTTTTTATTCTGTCTGCAATGTCCTATGACCGCTACGTGGCCATCTGTAGGCCACTCTTCTACACTGCCATTATGTCACCAAGAGTATGTTGGGTGCTAGTGGTGACTCCCTATCTCTACTGCTCCTTTGTGTCCCTTCTAGTTTCTATAAAGATTTTCACCTTACCCTTCTGTGGTTATAATGTCATTAATCATTTCTACTGTGACTGCATCCCCTTGATATCTTTGCTTTGCTCAGGAACTCAGGATGTTGAATTTATAATTATGATATTTGCAGCCTTTGATTTGATTTCCTCTCTTCTGGTGGTGCTCGTGTCCTACCTGCTCATCCTCATGGCTATTCTCAAGATGAACTCCCCAGAGGGCAGGCGCAAGACCTTCTCCACCTGCGGGTCCCACCTGACCGTGGTCACTGTGTTCTATGGGACTTTGATATTTATGTATGTGCAGCCCAAGGGCAGTCACTCCAGTGACACTGATAAGATGTCTTCCATATTTTATACCTTGATCATTCCAATGTTGAATCCTTTGATCTACAGTTTGAGGAACAAAAATGTAAAATATGCTATACAAAAGACACAGCAAAAGCTGTCCAGTGCCTTTCAGTAAAGAATACATACTCTTTAAGTCCTTGAAAAAAGGTCCCAATGGGGATCTACCCTGTTTCCTTGTCAAGTGGGAGCTCATATGGAGTTACAGTTTGACCTTCTTTGTCCTTGTACATTAAACATCTCAATAATTTTAGTACAAAATTAAATAAACACTAAAAAACATTCCCTCCACACAGGGAGATGGCTGAGTCTTAAATCTAATAATTGAGAAAATTCTCTAGGACAATATAGGAGAAGTGGAGAGGCATCTATAGAAGACAAGATCACAGAGTAGACTTTTACACACTCTGAGAAAAAGGAAAAATAATACAAGTTTTTTAAGTATTGTCTTTGCCATTTTTAAGTACTAGAAATATGGTACATGGTCTATGTTTGTCTTTATGGATGTTTTCCTGATTTTATTTGATCCCAGAATTGGTTTTAGGCTTCATCCTATTTTGTGGGTTGTGTTTTGATTCAAATTTTATACTGTCTCAGACAGCTCCATTCAGTATAATGGTTTAAATAAAACAGTTTTGAATCTTTCAAGAGAGGTTCACAATGTTTAAATGAATCTGTCCTATGAAGGAGCTAAAAGGTCTTTGTTCCTCCTCAATATCTTTTTTTCCCTCATTCTAAACACTAACACTGCGCTTAATTATAGAATAGATACAGGGTTTATTACTCAATATACTTGATTAACCTTCAAATACTAGATTCCCTGCAGCATATAATTTTGTCTAACTTAGTGTATATGCAAATGAATACATATGCCCAGTAAAGTGTATTTCATAGTTAGAGGTTGTGGTATGTCTGCAATTCCTGCTATTGCATTAATGATTTGGAGGATTAGGAATCACAGGGCAGCCTAAGGAATATAGCACAGCATTTTGAACAAAAAAGAGAAGAGAATATTTTTTTGAATCTTTCAAGAGAGGTTCATAATAATTTTTGTTTGGTGCTGTTATTGTTAGTTTTTATTTTCCTTTTGAGCTTGGTCCTTATGCCTTACTGTCAATGTTTGGATTTGTAGTAATGCAGCAGCAGGTGAGAGTGAGTGAAAATGAGCTCCAAAGTGGTCAGAGGACAGGAACAAGGAAGCTTTTTCGACTGACATTCTGAACTCTGGAGTCAGCCCTCGTTTGGATTTTACCTCCATGGCATATACTTTTCTGGTTTCCATAGTAACATCATATCTTTACCTCATTTACATGAATTTTACAAGAATTTCACATAATTGTCATAGGTTTACATGTCCAAGACACTGTTGACCTTCTGCCTGTCATGGATCATTGTGGTTTGATGCTTTCCCTACTCCCTAAGTTGTTCTAACTATTTGTTCCTACTTTATGACCCTGGTTTTCTCTAAGTGAGTTTATGGTTGGCTGCATGAGAGCAGATGGAGTGAGTTTATCCAGTTAAGTGAACTTAAGTGACTGTCACTTAAAATGGAGTTAAAAAGAAATAGCCCCCTTTGCCCCCTCAGCTGCTCTTCCCTACATTCATAAAGAAAAGGACTAGCTCTTGTCCAGAAGGTGCAGTGTTTTGTATTATGTTTTTGCGTAAGATGCTTACTCAATAAGGAACTAAGAGGATCCCCAGCCTCCTTCTTCACATCTACCTTTGCTCATGTGTGGTTTTTACAATATACTTGGATTACATATATTACAATATGTCTTTGATTAGGATCTATATTTGTCAGCAATTTGATAATTCCATTTCATGAAGCAAAGAAGCATAATCCAATAAATTGTACTCATCCGTGTCTTTTTTGAGAGTTTGTGTGAAATGTACTTTTTATGTATTATCAGCATGTTTCTGCTTCATAACTTTTAACCTTTCATTGACCTGTACAAGAACTACTTATGTTATGCAAAACTGATCTTCATGTTTAGTAACCCAAGTGCTACTACAACAGCTTCTGTACCATATGAACTTGAGTAAGATCATTCCCTGGAATAATGAAATTATTTGTATATTACAATATGAAGATGAATATAATCAAATAGTTTGGGTTGATTTTTTTAATTTATGATAAATTCATATCTTCATGATTTATTAATATGTTCATATGTATAGGAAGCATTAATTTCTAAGACAATAAATAGACAGTGAGTTTAGATAAAATGAAAAATGTTAAAATGCATTGAGGATGCGACTATAGAATGGTTTTGTATTCTCCAAGTTAACAATTATAACTGTTAAAATATAGATGAAATTTTCTCATACCCAAATTTGAATAAAGAAACTGTAAAAATAAGGTGAGATTATACACTCAAAATAATTTTATACCCTTTAGATAATGCCTCAAGTGATTAACTACAACAAAATGTGAATATTTGATAAGAAACTTCATTTATTTTACAATTAATCTGTATTTTCTTACATATACTTATACACTATTTCAAAAAGATTTACTTTTTCCTTGAGAATATAAAGCTTTAAAAACCAAGAATATTATACAATTGTATTTTTTTTTCTGTTTTGTAAGGGTCTCAGTACAAAGCTCAAACTTCTCGTGATCCTGTTGATTTCAGCCTCCCCAGTGCCGTGGTTACAGGCATGTCAGGCCCAGTCTTGGTGGCTGGATCACATGTCTGAGGGCAGGCCCAGCACAGCATGTGTTGCCATGGATTGAGCCCTGGTCCCTGTGCTTGCCTACGCAGGGGCTCAGTCCGCTGAGATATCTTGCTGGTCCTTTTTTGGTAATGTTTAATAAAATAATTTCCCTAAGCAACACTTTATATTTTCTCTAATAGTCGTGTAAGAACTTCAAAATAAAGCAAAATATTTTGCCGCAGACCCTTACAGTGTTTATATGAAGGGCAATTTTTGGGCATGGTAGAACATTAAGCAGTAATGCATAATTTTATATCATTTCTAGAGAAAAGAAGAACCATACTAGTAAAAAAGTCATAATGATGAGAAACTCAAAATCAAAAGAATATACAAAGCCAACTCTTGACACTGGATTCATATCCATAAAAACCAACCCTGATGACTTTTTATTTGAACAAAAACTGTAGGGTAAAGAAATGTAATCAAATCCTAGAATTGTTTCTAAACCTAAAGAGAAAAAAAAATTTACAGTTTGATCCAGATATTCCTCCATAGTTTCATGTACGTAGAAAGGGATTTTTAAAATTTGATGGAAACATGAGAGTCTTACAGCTGACTTCTGTTTGAGAGGTGGGGTCTGCTGGGAGAAGGGTTCCTGGGCATGATCTGGAGCGTACATCTCACTTCCTGGATTCTAACTTCCTCGGGTCCTGAGCACCACAGAATGAGCTCTTTTCCTTATGCAGTCCCTTTTATCCTGCCTTTCTTCCTCGGAGCCTACAAACTACTGTATGAAAATATGAGACAAAAAATCCTTTTTCCCTTTTAAGCTGTAAATTTGAGATTGTGTCCCAAGAAGGGGAATGTGAATAAGACAATATATTTTTGAAACTTTTGAAGAGCACTACCTGCATACCAAAGACAGATAAGGTCTAGTCTAATTGGGACTAGTAATATGTAGAAGCATTAATATGTTAATCTTAAGCTAGAGATGTACAATGGATTTCACATTCAACACCATACTCAAGTATATAACATCTCCATAGATACAAAAAAAAATTAAATTCCAGTATGCATTGGTGACAAAGCTCTGTCTAAATTCATAATAAAATTCAATTTCATGAGACTAGTAATGTTCTTTCTTCCTTCTCTATTTATTTACAATCTCTATTATATTGCAAAAGACATTTTATGCCCCGAGCACTATGCTTCATGTATAATTCTAATATGAAAATCTTGTTAGAGAACAGATTTCAAGCAAATAACATTTCCTTGAATTCTGACTTAAAATGTTAAACTATATATCACACGTATGGTCACAGCACTGCCTCCTACCATATGCTCTCACCATCACAGCTCTGCTTCTGTTTAGAAGGCTCACACCATTGCTGTATGTGATTGCTCCCTCCAAATGATGAAAAGTAGTTTGTGTAACTGACATTCATCATCACTGTACATCTCAGATCTGCATAAAGTCGTGTGTGTGTGTGTGTGTGTGTGTGTGTGTGTGTGTTGATCTCTAGTGGCCTGTTTTTTTGCTTGAACAATTGAATTATTCTTAAATATAAATGAAAATCACAAAATTGTGATATAGTCATGCTGTATATTTTATGTCTGTACAATGAAAAGGATCACAAACATGAGTAATAAGCCACACTCCAGAGAAAATAGATAATTGGGAAAGAATGGGATTTTACTGAATAGAACTAAAAATAAAATCCATAGAACAACAAGAAAATGTCAGAATATTAAAGATGTATGGAATCCTCTTAGCAGATTAAGTTGTATTTGGAAAGTTGGACAAGCAAAGAAAACTGGTAGATAAGAAATACCCTCGAATGACCCTGTTCCCAGAGTCACGCCAACTGAAATTAGTTTAAGCAATCAAACAAACTTTAGAAGAAGTACAGAAGCCAAGTGATAGACCTCAGACCTGGTCATAGTATGAAGATGTTGAAGAGGGTGGGAAGGAAAGGGCACTGTACATAACTCTCCCCCCATCTCTAAGAAGGCAGCACAGAAGAAAGAGATCTTCAATTTGACAGGAAGAAAGAATAGAGGCCAGGGCTTATGCTGAGCTTCATGTCCTCACCCTTCATTGGTAGGGTGACCCATCCTAAGTGAAGGTCCATACCTACAAGCCGAGTCACCAGAGTGGAATTAACAGGGCTGCACAAGGAACTCCAGCTTCAGGCAGCAGGACAGGAAGCAACGCTCTCCACATGGGGAGCAGGGTATGAACATGGAAGCCAGCACAAGGCCTGGCTTGAAGCTCAGCACCCTTGCAGTGATATCCAGCCTGAAGAAGAAAATCACAGGCCCTGGGTGTTGTAACCCAAAAATCAAAAACCAGACTCAACTCAAAAAGCGCCTTATGTAGCTGAGCTCAGCGGCAGCACATACTCTTGTGTCCAAGTACATGCGCACTGATCTTTAGTGATGCACAGTGTTTAAAGAGAAAAGCCACAAGAGTGGGGGAGGAGGGGTAATTTACAAAGCTTATTTTGAGTTAGTCATGTCCGAGGGTTAACTCTTTGTTCTTGTAGATGAGGTCTCATTTTTCAAACCCTATAGGAATATGTCCTTATTTGGTTTAGGCATTGTTTTTGTTCCAGTAGTCTGATGACAGTTTCACCCATTTTCAGGCGTTCTGTTTGTTCCCGTAGTTGGAAGGACAGTTTAACTCATTTTTGAGAATGTTGAAGAACATTTCTTCCTCTTTTCTTGGAATGCTGAGAAACACTTTCTTACTTGTTTAAGATGTGACTGTCACATGTTGCAGTTAGGCATGGGTGGAAGTTTACAAAAGAGAGGACAAGATATCACAAAAGGGAGTTCACATAAATTTTACAAAATGAAGTTGGTTGAGCCAGGTTACAACACTGGGCCCACCATGAGGCCCCAAGACAAAGCCTCCAGCCCTCAGATCAGTAGAGACCTACACGGGTGGGACAGGCTCACATTTGGCCTGCGCCATTGTCAGGCTAAGATGTCCTTACCCAAGACTGGCTTAAGCTCGGCTTCGGTTGTCTCCAGCTTGGTCCCAATCCTATGGCCCATGATACTGCTCCTACCTCTCTTTCTCACTCTCATTCCTTAACTTTCTACAAAGCTTTATTCCAGAGGGGCTCAGTCCTTGTTGGCAGTTACCTTCCTCATGGCGGCCAGCACGTTGCTCATCTCCTCAGCTTCCTCTTGGCGCTGATATGCATCCCAACCCTTTTCTTGATGAGCTGAGTGCACGCTTGTCCTGGGAGATCTTGTGCAGCTCCATGATACTCTATTCATAGGAAGGCGAAGCCTCACACCTCCCAGATCATGTTCCATATGAACTTGGTGTGTTTGGCGAGGCGTCCATGACTATGTCTGTGTCTCTGTGTCTCGGTATGCTCACATTCTTAGTCACCTTGTAGCCCTTGGTGAGGCCCATGGCCATGGGGTAGGACAGCCTGGAGCCAAAGGATTGAACACATCTTTTGTTGTTGGTGGACAAGGGCTTAACATGGGATGCTGGGGCTGATGGATATCAGGCCAAGTCACAATCCTTGATTTTAGGCCAAGGTGAGAGAAGGAGAAAGTGGAAGCTGATGAATTTGCAAGGAAAGTTTCTGCACCCCTAATTTATTAAAATAATCTGTCCATTTTTATTCAACAACACAGCATTCACTTATTTGGGGCTAATATTCATTGAATAGAAAAGTGAATACATTTTCAGTGGTATAAAATCTGATTAGAGAAACAAAAGTAGTAGAATCATCTCAACTAATGATATATTTATGAAACTAGATAATTTGCAAATAAAAATATTTTGAATATACCATGGAATCTAAAAACTCAAAATGTATTTTTTTGTGGTACTGGGGTTTGAACTCAGGACCTTGGGCTTGCCAGGCAAGCACTTATTCTACTGAACTATCTCCCCAACCCTCAAAACATAATTTGAAAGGATTACAATGCTATATGAAATAGAAAAAAAAATTATCAAGAATGCACATAAATGCTGGGAGTGGTGGCACATGCCTGTAATCCCAGCACAGGATTGAGGCTGAGGCAGGAGGATTGTTGTGAGTTCAAGACCAGCCTGACCTACAAAGTGAACTTAAGGCCAGCCTGAACTGCATAGCAAGACCCTATCTCAAAAAGACAACAACAACAAAAATAAGAATATACATTAAAAATCCACCAAAAATAAGACTGGAAGTGCAATAAAAATGTCACAGAAAACAAACATATGAAATAAAATTTAAGTTATAATTAGATAAATTTCATCATGTAAAATGCATGCCCCATAAAATGACAGTCTGTTTTTTTTTTTTTTAATTTTTTTTATTACTGTTATTTGATTTGTGTGCCTGGCTCAGCCTGCCCCCACAGTCCCTTTGCCTGCTTAGGCTTGCCTAAGCAGGTGCTTTAGAATGCTGAGCTATCTTGCCAGCCTAATGGTTGATTTTTAAACCACTGATTTAAAGCTGGGCATGAGGGAATAGTCCTGCAAAGCCAGCATGCACTAGGCATGCCCAAGGGAGGCAGGCATATTACACAAGCTGGATGCCAGCTTGGGCTGCATGAAAGGAGGTCATCATGCAATGCATAGCAAAACTGTGTCTAAATTAATTTGATAATTACTATGAAAAGACTAGAAAATGAAGGATTTATAGGCTGGGGATATAGTTCAGTGACATAGTGCATTCCTCACAAGTACAAGGTCCTAAGTTTCATTCCTGGTAAAAAGAAAGAAAAAGAAAAGAGGGAAGGAAGGAAAGAAGGAAGGAAGGAAGGAAGGAAGGAAGGAAGGAAGGAAGGAAGGAAGGAAGGAAGGAAGGAAGGAAGGAAGGAAGGAGGAAGGAAGGAAGGAAGCAAGGGAGAAATGGAGGAAGGGAGGGAGGGAAAGAGAGAAAGAAGAAAGAAAGAAAAAAAGACAGACAGACAGACAGACGGAAGGAAGGAAGGAAGGAAAGAAGGAAAGAAAGAAAGAAAGAGAAAGAAAGAAAGAAAGAAAGAAAGAAAGAAAGAAAGAAAGAAAGAAAGAAAGAAAGAAAGAAAGAAAGAAAGAAAGAAAGAAAGAAAGAAAGAAAGGCAAGGACTTAGCGGAAGTCATTACGTTCACATCGTTGCCGCCTCATTTCTCCAGCTGCATCAATTAGGCTGATCCTGAAAAAGCAGCAGTTCAGCACCGACGCTTCTTGTCTTTCTGAATATTTAGGGATTTGTAGTCCAGAGACCTTTTTAAAAAATCTCTCCAAGTTTAGTATTTAAAGTCATGTAAAGAAAGGTTCCCAAGCATTTCCCACACCACAGATGACACGATAGGAGTTTCTCTCCTTCGCCTGCCTGCATTCCCGGAATCTGTGCGCCACTACTCCGGGTTTTTCTCCTCTGGATGGTGCAAGCCCAGGGTTCACAGTAAAATGTGGCCCCTTTGGCCTGGATTTATTGAAGCTTGTCACATTTTCAAGATTCTTACAGATTGAAGCACAACTTCAGATTCTATAAGTGATCTTTTTCTCTTTCCTTTTTTATTTTATTATTATTTGTTATTATTGTTTTTTGTGGAACTGGTGATGAACTCAGGCCCTTGTGCTTGCCCGCCAAGTGCTTATAGTACTGAGCCATCTCCCTAGCCCTCCTCATTTTTAAATACAAGAAAAAAATTTAAAAAGTTTAGAAACAATACAGCATTTCAAAAAAGATTATAGGAACTCAGCAGTGGTTGTTTTATATATGCATATATCAATACATCTTACATGAATAGTGTACTATTTGTATTCTCCAGGGATCAAACTCAGGACCTTGTGCATGAAAGTCCCACAGTCTATGCATTTCAAATGTGCAGTATAGTACTGCTAACTCTGAGCTCAATGTTTGGCAGCAGATCTCTGGAATTTACTTAAATCATGCAATTGAGATGCTAGATGCACCTTAGCACATTTTCTTTGGTTGCTTTTTGTCCCCTCCTGCTTAGCATTTTTGGGATTGTACCCAGTCCTTTGCAATGAGCTACAACCCCAGCACAGCACCCTCCTGTCTTTACTGAGATCTGGTCTCACACTTGGAATCCTTCTGCTTCAGCCTTCCACAGTCCTGGGATGACACACAGGGGTCAGAGCTCCTGGATGAGCGCTTCTGCATTTCTTATAACCTTTGCTTGTTCTAAAGCTTCCAACTTTCTATTCTGATTCCACACATCTGAGTCTGTTATGGAGCTCACAGGTAGGATTATTTGCCCTTTGATTATTTCATTTCATTTAGCATAATGTTCTGGTTCATCCACATTAGTGCATATCATAGGACATCCTTTAGAAGGCTGATATTCTATCACTTATGCAAGGTACATTTTATTTACTCATTCAAAAGTTAAACATATTTAGGCTGTGTACAGTTATTCCAAGAGTTAGCACAGTGAATATGAAGATAATACCTCTGAGAAGTATCTCAAATACTAATTCTTTTAGCTAAAACCGAAAAATGGTGTGCTGGTTCCTGTAATAAATAAATCAAAGTTGATTCTAAAATGTCCTGGGCAATTAGTGGACAACCAAGAGGCATGTGACTGTGTACTCAAATGGCTCAGCAGTAATCTCCAGTGGCTTTGAATTTCCCTAGACAAATTGTAAAATTAACAAAGTCCATAAATTGTCCTCAGACTTCAATAGTTAGAACCAGAGACTCCTGAGAGCGATTTTGTTCAAGGTAATAAGCACCGACTATTTTCAGAGCTGTTTTGTCTTATCAAAAATCTAAAAAACTGACCCCAATTCGCAGTGGCTTTGTCATTTGGGATAAGTCATCATTCCTGAATCAGTTTCTACCACTTTATAATGCTTGCAAAGCAATAAGACCTCATTACTCTGCATAAGAAAATTTGAAAAATGCCCTCACATTGGAGGGATAAACCACTTTTGGAGACACACATCTTATGTGTGTGTAGGAAGTTTTTAATGTTGCATGCATGCAATTGTGCTGTGAGCAGATGGTAGAACTGAGAGGAGATTTACTGTAAGTAAAAGGATGCAGAATATTTAAGGAAAATGCTGACACAACAGGGATTCAGTGTCTCAGTTGGATCTCTTTTGAAGTATTTAGGTATGAAGTGGCTCTAACTCCTTTTTGACTACCTTACATATTTGAACGCTTCCGATTATGTAAATAAATGTGAGAATAAGATCAATTATTCTATCAACCTAAGGAAAAGTAATTTTTCTTTTATATTGAGATATAGGCATTGATTTTCAGAGTAAATATTTTGTGGCAAGTTTTTGAATGATGATTTGATGTTCATTTGCAGTGACATCCTAGTAAATTTTTCTGACTACCACTCATTTGAAAATAAACTTGATTATTCAATAATAGTGAATTCTGAAAAGGAATTTATATTAATCTCTATACTTGATAAATAAAATAGATTTATCTGTATTACATGGAAGTTTGCACTTAATTGTCATGTATATATAATTTTGTAATATTAAAAACCAAATCAAACTAACATCAAAATGTATTTAAACTTTTCTTTCTTCTTTGAAGTTATTTGTGAGTTATCTGACCTAGGTTTGTATTTGGTATTAGAGTGATGTCTAAAAGGGCCGAGTAAGAGATTAAATACCCACAAGCATGTAGGGACCATCTTATGTGAGTTCCATGCAAGTGAGCTACAGCTTGCTGTACAAGAACTTGAATGCATTTCTGCTTGCTTGTAGCTCAAGTTCTGGGGAGTGTCATGGTAAGGTTCAAAGTGTTTCATTTCTATTTCTTTCTTTTTTAAAACAGGAAAATTGTGCTCCCAAGCTTTCACACCAACTGCAATTAACTGACATTAAGATGCAACGTTCTCCTTCCATTGTGCTATATTTAAATTTGCATTTTATAAGCAATTCAGATACATTTTTTTTGGTTTACATATCTTTGTCTTTGTAATGTGCTATATGGTGTTTGGAAGTGGTACTCAGGGAATCTCACGCAGAGGATTTCAAAAAACTTTTAGTAATCCATGCATATATCATCTTTAGTATATTGTGTTTTGTCTCTGGTATTGTACACATACTTCTTATTTTAAAGTCCAAACCACAGCTGACATTTTGTTTTCATTGCTCAGCATCAGAATGTGTCACTGGCAATTTTGCTGTTATTACTGGGATTTGAAATCACAACTTTGCACTCACCAGGTAAATGCTGTACTTCCAAGCTATATCCATGGCCAAATTTCCTATTTTATAAAAATAAGTGCTTAAATTATTACAAACTTATTACAAAATTTATTACAAAATGTTAGAGCCAGCCAAGTAGCCCAGTGGATTAAAAACCCTGTAAACAAGCTCAGGAGCCAGGAGTTTGATTCCCGGGCCTGCAGGGCTGGCTCCGCCCCCAGAAGTGCACTGCGCCTGTAATTCCAGCTCTTGGGAGGTTGTAAACAAGCGAATCACTATGGGTTGATTCTAGTAGAGAGATCCTGAACACCTGTAGAGCCTTCCCTAAAATATAAAAAAAGTCATCATCATTATGTATAAATCATAACAGCTTATACCGAAGAGAATTTTATAGATCTTCAATTACAAAAACCAGTGCTAATGACCCATCTTTTTCCTAATTTGTATGGAATTCTTTATAATTCTGGGTGTAGCCATGATAAAGCGCATCTGATTTACTATATGGAAGTATTTGTATTTCAGCTGTAATAAACATAACTGAAGGGGAAAAGTGTGTTCAGTAAATTTATATAAAAGCATCCTATTTTAAATGTCATCAGATTGATTATTTGCAATAGTAGATAACTAATGAAAGCAAATGCTACATTGATACTCTAAAATATTCATGGATTAGGAGAAGAGTGAGGTGGAAATTGAAGTAATTTTTTTTAATATAATGAAGTACAAGCATAAAGAGAAAAATTTTCCAGGGGGTTAATATAACTAATTAAAAAGTAAGAATATACAGACATGCTTGATCAATGTGAACTACCTCTAGAAAGCTTGGATATGCTCAGCCACCTAATTATAATTTCAGTTAATACTTCAAGGACGTGAGTATAAATGTGATCATACAGTTTGAGATAAAATGTTATTCTAAAGTAAATTTTCTAGGCCTCTTTATCAATCTATGTATAGAGAATTTTCAAACTTGGAAAAAATCATGCACTAGTGTTTTGTTTTGGAATGTATATTGGATATAGTAAATGTTTGCTTTGACTAATGCCAGCAGTTATGTCCTAATAATGAAAACAAAACCATGACTGAGAGTTAATAAGACTTATTGAATATAATTACCAACAATGAGGAGCAGTAATGTTTTGATTTATATATATATATATATATATATATATGCAGTTTATATATATTTATTTTTTAAAAATTACATACAACAGAATCTTTTTAGGAAAATATTCTGTATTAGAAGGTTTGAAAGCTCAGTAGCAGAGTGCCTACCTATAAAGCACAAAGTCATGTGCTCAAGACCAGGAATGAAAATAAATATGTAATAAAAATAAGAAAGTGCCTTATTTATGAAATTTAGCTTAGTAAGGGTCTTACAGGTGATAGTACTTCTAACTTTAACCTTATGCTGATGTTCCTACAAAAATAATAGGTCTTCTGATTACCCTGCATGGAGCAGTACAACCTCACGGTGGTGACCGAATTCATTCTGCTGGGCATCACAGAGCGTCCAGAGCTGCAGGCTCCACTGTTTGTGCTGTTCCTCGTCATCTACCTGACCTCGGTGGTGGCCAACCTGGGCATGATCGTCCTCACCCAGGTGGACCCCCGGCTACAAACACCCATGTACTTTTTCCTCAGGCACCTGGCTCTCGTTGATCTTGGTTACTCTACAGCTGTAGGACCCAAAATGTTGGCAAATTTTGTTGTGACCCAGAATACTATTTCTTATTATTGCTGTGCAACCCAGCTTGCTGTATTTCTTTTGTTTATTGGTAGTGAGCTCTTTATTCTATCTGCCATGTCTTATGACCGCTACGTGGCCATCTGCAACCCTCTCCTCTACAATGTCATGATGTCACAAAAGATCTGCTGGACAATGGTGACAATAACCTATCTGTACTGCACATTTATGTCACTCGTTGTCACCATAAAGATCTTTACTTTATCCTTCTGTGGACACAATGTCATCAGTCATTTCTACTGTGACTGTGTCCCCTTGCTGGTCTTACTGTGCTCCAATACACATGAAGTTGAACTGATAATTATGGCCTTTGCAACCTTTGATTTGATTTCCTCTCTTCTGGTGGTCCTTGTGTCCTACCTGCTCATCCTCATAGCCATTCTCAGGATGAAGTCGGCAGAGGTCAGGCACAAGGCCTTCTCCACCTGTGGGTCCCACCTGACTGTGGTCACTGTGTTCTATGGCACTTTGATATCTATGTACGTGCAGCCCAAGGCTGGTCATTCCAGTGACACTGACAAAATATCATCCATATTTTACACTCTGATCATTCCAATGTTGAATCCATTGATCTACAGCCTGCGGAACAAAGATGTGAAATATGCTCTTCAGAGGACCTTGAAAAAAATAAGCAATATCTCCTCCTAAAGGCTGCATTATGAGTCTTTATGTTTGTGGATTTGGATTAAAACCAAAAACCAGCTGGGATTTTTTTTTCCCCTTTGGCAGTATCATGTATTGAACTTAGGACCTTGCACTTGCCAGACAAGTGTTTTTTCTACTGAGCTATCTCCCCAACTCTAATTACCAGCTATTTACCTTCAGAATATCACACAAACACAAATGTTTTTAACACATATTTTAAGATTAGCTTTTGGGCTGGCCAGATAGCTCAGCAGATTAAAGCACCTGGTTAGGCAGATGCAGTGACCAAGTTTCATACAGTGTCCATGCAGGCTCTGCCACTGGGGGTGCTGTGAGACTGTAACAGAGTCCAGGAATGGTGGTGCACACCTATAAACTCAGCACTTGAGAGACTGAAAACTCGAGGATCACTATGAACCTGATTCCTAGTGAGACACTCTAGACAGTGTCTAAACACACATACAAGATTAGCTTAGCCTTGTACAAAGCTATAAATTTGACTTTGAACAAAGCAGCTTCCTATTTTCATTCCTTGAAGAAGAGAAAAAAAGTTACATAGTGATTGTATAAACTCTGTAGTAGACAAGAATAGATTTAGGTTTTGTATATCTGTGGGGCAGGCAGTACAATGTGTACAGTTCATGGGTGTGAGAGAAAACAGCCAACACAAATGAAAACTGCAATAATGCTTTAGTGTATTCTCATCCCTGTTAATAAAAACTCCAGTGCCATGTGTGTATGGGGTTGTGTTTATGAAGCAAAATAAATCTGTGCTACAGAGTTCATAAACTTCTGTGGTTTAGGTTATTCTTGCCTTGATTGTGGCTGCAGGATCTCAGAGTAACTTGACCTTCAGAGGGAATCTGGCTTAGGAAATACTGCAGTACACTTAGGCAAAATGGGATTTTGTGTTCTCTTATGATTTCTCATCTGTGAGCTCAATAAATGATTGGAACTAAGCATGGTTATTCTGCAACCTGTAGCTTCAGTGGAATACTCAGTTCTGCTTGTTTCAGTGCGTGTGTGTGTGTGTGTGTGTGTGTGTGTGTGTGTGTGTGTGTGTGTGTGTGTGTACATCAATTAAGATCAAGTTCTCATTCCTGGCCATTTGCTTCCTTCCCTTTCTAATCTCTCCATTATGTCTTATTGCCTTTCTTGGGATATTGGATGGTTACATTTCCTCATAGTTCAAAGAATAATTTAAATTTATAAATCATCATTTATGTGTTATTTGATTAATACATAAAACATGTAGAAAAGTGAAGTGCATTGTTCATTTTACATTTTGTAGCCAAATTCATCTGTATTTCCTCATGTTCATAAATACCATTCTTACAAGGTATGCATTTGATTCTTTTTGATTCATTCTTTGAATCAATTATATAAAGCCAGTTGAACTCATGAGTTAAACCCATGGCATACTGATAATGAGGGTGGTACAATATACACCAATGTACATGGGGTTTCTGTGAATACTTCAGCCGAAACCTCAAGAAGTTTCCCACTTACCTTCATGATTTTTAGTATTAAAATTTGTAGAATTTTACTTGCATCATGGAAATATTTATATGATGTTTCATAAAGTATCTATGCAATCAAAGAAATATGAACAGAAAAAAATAACTTGAATAATAAAAGCCTGTTGTTGTCAGTGGCAAACCATTCCAAAGCATTTGTATAATAGGGTATTTTTGTTGTTGTTTGGTTGGTTAGTTGATTTTTTTGCACTGATTATTGAACTCAGGCCCTTACACTTGCTAGGCAGGTGACTTGTCACTGAGCTCAACCCTGGGAATACATTTTATTTCATATTCAGTATGAAAACATTATACGCCTAGGTGCTCACTGTTTATCCATATGTATACATCAGAACACATTTTCTTGTAGGAGTATTTCAGAGGTCAACAGTACAGGTTCACAAAATACTGAATTGGTATTATAAATTACTTATATGTTTTACCAAGTTAAGAGCAATAAGTAATTTTGCCATTTAAAGTACATAAAGGGGAGTATTTCTAATACCTGGATAATTAATAAAACAAATAATCATAATCTAATTGCACTTTTCAAATAAAACTTACTACAGATTTAGATAGTCCCTCACATAGTCACCAAAGCCAGAAAATAATGTGGTAACATTTAAAATTTTGTAACATATACTAT
This sequence comes from Ctenomys sociabilis, assembly GCA_004027165.1. NCBI lineage: Eukaryota > Metazoa > Chordata > Mammalia > Rodentia > Ctenomyidae > Ctenomys > Ctenomys sociabilis. The sequence goes on from PVKA01018232.1 coordinate 18,634, forward strand.
TTTATCATTTATTTTATTGTCATTTATTATTACAAGGTTGTTATTTTCAAAGATACATATTTCTATATATAACATAAAAGATTCAAAACTGAGACCTAGCACTTAGACTTATTATTTGCTAAAGTAATTTCTGGCATTGTAATTTCATAATTTATACAATTAACACTCAGACTCTTGATCCACACCTAACCCAGCAGTCTTTCCAGAGTTCTGTTGAGCCCCAGCCACATGTACTTGCCAGAAGCCCACTGGGGACAACAGGTAGGCTAGTCCTAACTCCCCAGCTGTCTGTAAGAGGTACGATGAGCTCTGGCCATCCTCCATCACCCTACCTACTGCTGGGAAGACTGAAAGACTGCCACACAGACTTGAAAGCTGGTGTCCAGGGGACTGTCACAGGGCCCAGAGAGAACCTTGGGGAGGCCCACTCTGCGATGACCCAACATCAAGAGAGCCTTGCAGAACTTTTGCCTGAACTCGTTATCACTGGATCCTTCCTGAGGTTCAACATGGTGCTCTTCCCTCAATGAGGAGGAATCCATATTGAACTCCAGAGAACAAGAGCTTTGGTGAGCCTTCCCTGCCCTCCCCCTCTCCTGAGAGCCTTGTTAATGTGCACCCAGATCCTGAACCCCTACCGTCACTGTACAGTCAGGGAGAACAGTGAGGACTTCAAAAACTGGACACCAAAAGGAAGAAACAGAAGATAATCTCAGGCCTCTAGCCCACCCGAAATAGATCAATGGAGTTGAGAAAAAAATAACCAGAGCAATCAGACAAGAGAAAGAAAGGAAAGGAATAATTATTGGAAAGGAAGAAGTGAAATTATCATTCTGTGCAGATGGCATGACACTGCACGTGGAAGACCCCAAAAGCTTTCCTAAGAGAATGTTAGATTTAATAATCAAATTCAGTAGTATAGCAGGATCCAAGTCAACATTCAAAAATCAATAGCATCTCTGTACATATACAATTAACACACTGAGAGAGAAATGATCAAAACCACACCTTTAACAATAGTAACAAGAAAGATATCAAATAACTAGAAAGCAGTCTCACAAGAGGAGTAAAATATTAAGCTGGGCGTGGTGGCACAGGCCTCCAGCACTTGGGAGGCTGAGGTAGGAGGATTGTTGTGAGTTCAAGACCAGTCTGACCTACAAAGTGAGCTTAAGGCCAGCCTGAACTGCATGGTGAGACCCTGTCTCAAAAATACAGAAAAAAAAGAGGAGTAAAATATTTATACAGCAAAAGTGATAGTCCTCCAATAAATCAAAAACTTCAGAAAATAGAAAGATAATCCTTGCTCCTGGATATGAAGAACCAACATTATGAAAATGGCATGCTCATAAAATTGTTGTACACATTCAATGAAATCCCAATTCAAATACCATTAGTATATCTCAGAGATCTAGAAAAAATAATCCTAAAATTAACCTGGAATCAGACAAAACTTAGAATAGCAAAAGAAAGGCAGGAGGCATCACAATCCCAGACTTGAAATTATATTACAAAGCAACTATGATAAAATCAGCATAGTACTGGCAGAAATGTAGACCTGATGATCAATGGAACAGATTAGAAGATTCAGGCACAACTACAAACACACTCAGCCACATTGTCTCTGGCAAAGGGGCCAAACATGTTTATTGGACAAAAGATAGTCTCTATAATAAATGGTTCTGGGGACATGAAATTTCCACATGCCAAAGGTTTACAATAGACTCATACCTATCACTATGCATAAAACTACAGTCAAAATGTATCAAATATTTAAATGTTAAAACTGAAACATTGGTTTCAAAACCAATTAGTAGGACAGTTTCAAAAACTGATACATTGCATATGGTTGTCCTTGTAGTGGTTATTCATAGACAAGTTCCACACATGATATCCTGCTCAAACACTATTAGTAAAAATCTTTCTTCTCATTGAATTAAGAGAAACAGATATCTACCCTAACTATTTTGTATATACAGATACAAAATGGTCCTTCATTTGTATCCCCTATTTTGTTTAGTTTTGTCAGAGATGGTTATTCCAATTAATAATAATCCAATATAATCCAGTAGTACATAATAGTAGTGGGCTATCTGACATTGCCAGTTCTATGGATGACCCACTAAGAAATGTTTCTGCATATCAAATAAGTCACCAACAGTGTTAAAAAGAAAACCCAGGAAGTAGGAAAAAATTCTAGCCTACTGTCCTTCAGACAAAGGACTCCTATCTGCAACTGGCTGCTCTTGTCAGAGGCACTCAGCACCTTTCTTGTCACTGAAGATGGCTACAGTTCATTTCAGGGAAGCTCTGGCCCTCATCGAGAGCATTTCATCCTGGATCCAGAGGTGGATGGTGCACTGCCCAGTCTCATGGAGAAGCTTGTTGTGTTGGCCTTCCTGGTGGGAACTCAGCTTTCCTCATTGCTGGAAGAGTTCAGGACCTCACTGTTCTTGAAGATGGCAGGGGTACCTTTGGGGGAGCTCTGGTGCTTACCTTGAGCATTGCTTCCTAGCTCCAGGTCAGATCCCTCAGCCTGCTGGCACAGATCCTTCATCCCACTGACATGGACTTTCTAGCTTCCACCACTGAACTTTGGGCCTTTCCAGCACAGGTATGTCAAGGGGACCTGCACGAGACTTTGTCAAGGGCGTTAGGCCTCCTACTAGACTTGTGTGAAGCATTGTTATAAGCTCTAGGCATTCAGTGGACTCATGCAGGATGTTAGGGTCTGGGCTCTCAGCTGGAGTCTTGGGGTTTTAGAGCATGGACAGATTTCCTGCACTCTTATATATGATTTTTTAGGTGATTCATTATAAAATAATATCATAAAATGTGTCCTGTATTATATTGTTTCCTTTCAAAAACTACAAACCATGACACATGTATACAGGATTTTTTTGTATTAGGATTTGAATTCTGACCCTCACACTTATGAGTCAGGTGCTGTACTGTAGAGCTAAAACTCCAGTCATACAATATATTTTATATTCAGTGTGTCAACATTATACACCTAATTTTTTACTTTTTATTGATATGTATATATAAGAACATATTCTCATTTTCTAGTAAAAGTACATTATAGGTAAAGTAAAATGTGTATATTGTTTGATTCTTGTGTCAACAATTTTATAAAATGATCAATTTGATATGCAATGTTTAATTTGGTATTGTAAATTAACTTAAATGTTTTAGCAAGTTAGCATAAGTGAATATGCTATTTAACATAGAAAAAAGATAAGAATTTGTAACAGCTGGTTAAAAACCAACAAGTACACAGAACCTAATATTACACTTTTAAATAGATCTTGCTTTAGATTTGGAAAGTCCCTCGGATAATAAGCAAAACCAGAATGTGGTGTGGTAACAGTTGATATTTTGTAACATATAGTATATATTTTATCATTCTTTTTATTATCTTTTATAATTACAGAGATAAATTCTGTCCAAAGGTATACATTTCTCCATATAATATAAAAATTTAAAAACAAGAGCTAGAGCTTAATTTTATTATTTGCTAAAATAATTTCTGTCATTATCATTTCATATTTTATGCAGTTGTGATTCAAATGGTAGTGTCACTAGTGGGAGACAAGGACAGGAGGATCATTTTGAGTTCGAGACCAGCCTGGGCTCCTAAGTGAGCTCATGACCAGCCTGAACTGAATAGTGAAATTTTGTCTCAAAAAGACAAAAAGGCTGAGGCAGGAGGATTGTTGTGAGTTCGAGACCAGCCTGAGCTACAAAGTGAGCTTAAGGCCAGCCTGAATTGCATAGTGAGACCCTGTCTCAAAAAGACAAAAAAAAAAAAAAGACAAAAAGAAAGCAAAACAAACCTCAGACTCTTCAATGTAGAGAAGAGAAAAGTATACTGACAGGAGACTGTCTTCAAGTTAGTTTTTAGTGATTTGGGGGCTAATATAATAAGCAATAATATACTATAATTTTCATTTACATAAACGCTGAGACACAATGGACAAAAATCATGATAAATAAGACACCAAACAGAAATGTGTGTTTAATGTAATTCTTGATTCTGAACCCATCCAAAAATTCACTTTCAGGTGGCTTCTTAAGGGAAGCCTGCCAAATATCAAAGGGGAAAGGAGTAACATTTTACTTTAAATGCTCCAGAAAAACAAATACGTCCAACTTTCTGAGGAGACAGATAAAATCAATATGTAACTGAAAATTCTAAAAAGAAGTTTACTGATTGAACACAGCCCCATGCCAAGCAGTAATTGTCATGTTAGGTTGAAGCCAGTAATTTACTTTTGTTACGATACTCAGAACTGCAATGCCACTCACTATATCAAGCACCTAAAATAAAAAAACACTAAATCTCAATGGAGTTCAATCACTTCTAGTTCTTTCCTTTTTATGCTTTAAAATATTTTATTGTAAGCACAAATATGAGTATTAGAGCAATTTCAAATAGATTGTGTTAGTTTTTTTACCTTTGAAAATTGACATACATATTTGTATCTGTTAGGAGTGTCAGGCCACCCAAGAATTCCAAGGAATGGAGGCATGAAACACCAGAGGTTGTATATTTCCCTGTGAAGATTTTTAAAAATTTTTGTATTAATTTTAATGAGAAAGAACTAGCAATGAAACAGTTTCAAAACAGGTTAGTAGGACAAATATAATAATTAATACAATACATATTGTTGTCTTTATAGTTCTTAAAAAAACAAGGGCACCTTTAAACTAATATGAAAATAGAACTACCAAAAACTGACAGTTCTCCTTTTCTTCATGCTATTCTTCATTCCCATTTGTAAATTTTACTCATTTTTCCCCTGCAAAGGGTCATTTTATTTTTTAATCCAACAGAAAACTCTCTGCATTAATCAAATTCTATCCTTTTAAATAGACAGTATTAAGTATGTGACTAGGACATCTCTTTCCACCGCACGTTTCTACCACTATCTCAGCCTTGGTTTGTAGAGTCTGTGGACTAGTCACAGAGTTCCTTCTTCATATGTCAAAATTTAATCATGATCATGGACAATTATTGTCTGAAAATCTCTTAAAGTTGCAAATAAAACCACCCTTCTGTGTGTGTACATGAGTGTGACCCAGCAAGGAAGATCCTTAAAAGCTATTGAATGTAACAGTGATTGACAAATGCAATACAAGGCTTTCAAAAACTACACAAAGTGAATAATCACAAATACAAGAGAAAGCAGAATGATACTATATATGGGGTTAGTAATAAATATATTACTGATGGTAACTTCCATATGGATGACCAGTTTCAGCACAGGCTTATCTGTTATACAGAAAATAACTCATTCAGTTCAGATTAGTATGCAAAGGAACAGAAAATCTTGACCTCAGTCTCACTTTCTGTAAAATATTAAAATTTTCTGATAAAAATAAATCAAAGTTATGTGAATATATGAAGTTAATTTTATTTCTATGAATTGCTTATTGGGAAATCACATGAGTTCATACCAGAAAAATGTAGTTATTTATTCATAAAATACCAGAGCATATGAGTTTAATGAAATCTCCTTTGCTAATGATTATTATATTTCAAACTAAGCAATACACGTGGGAAGCCAGCTAAGGAGGGTGTGCTGAGCTCCTCCCCCACCCCCAGGTCACATCAGTTGCAACCACAACTCAGGCACAGCTAGCTTGACAACCTGAGAGCTAAGGAATCACGTTAGCCGGGCACGTGACCTGGTTCCAGCATTATTGAAAGAAAGCTGGAGCACACAGGAAGGGGAGAGCAGCCGTGCTCCATTCATACAGCTCTCAGCAGCACAGCAAGGAAAGCGGTATCTCCAAGTCACGGAAGGAAGCAGAAGTAGGAGCTGGGTCCAGGACACAGGCTTGGAGCACAGGACCAAGCCCAGAGCAGTGATCCCTGGTGGGGAGGGGAAGTGCTCTGTGCCTCCTATCCAGAGGCCAACCCTGGAGACTGAGCCACTGGAACTGCTGTCTCCGCTGCAGAGAGAGGTCTCCACCACTAACTACTCTGGCAAATGCATTTTGCAGTCTGAAAGCAAACAGTGTATGGCTTTGTGTTGAAGCACAGGACCCTGTACTGAGAACAACAGCAGGAAAGAAAACAAAACCCCTGCACCAAGCCAGAGTCCAGAGAGTAGCGCTGCAGCATAGCCCTCTTGGCCGGCATCATTGCTGGCCATACCACGGGCTCAGGTCACACCCCCATCTCTCTGCAGCAGAGACAGGGGTCACTGCGCTGGGCATGGTCCTGTGTATCAAGGTAACCGCTAAGGCGATAACAGTGTACAATATATTGATTATTGAAACTGCCCTGTTAATCAGTTTTGAAACTCTCTCATTGTTATTTGTTTCTCAATAAAAAGCAAAAAAATAAGAAAAGTAAAGAACTAGTGAGCCTTTCAATAGTTGCCCAGAGCCTGTCTTCCCTACCATTCTCTTTTTTTATTTTTCCATAGTTTTATTGAAGAACAAATAGCAATGAGACAGTTTCAAAACAAATTAGTAGGACAGATTCCATACTTATACATTGCATACTGTTTTCTTAGTGGTTATTTATTGTAAAAGGTGCAGACATGATATTCTATTTATAAACACATTAGAGAAGATCCCTCTATTCATTCAACTAAGAGCATGTAGCTGTACACCTGTTTTTTTCAAAGCTGATTTATACGACAGCTTCAATAATTAATACTTTTTACATTGTTATCTTCCTAGTGGTTATCCATAGTACAAGGAGCAGACAGAATATCCTGTCCAAACACTATCAGTGCAAATCTTTCTTCTCACAGAATTATGCAAAAGTAGCTGCAAACTTTGGGCCTTTCAGCCGTGCCCAGGGCAACATTCACACACAAGTCCTGGCTCTAGGATGAGATGGGTACCCTAGAGCAAGATCTGGATTTTGGCTGCCAGCTGGGGCTTTGCCCATCTCTACAGCTGGGAAAAGAAGAAATTCATCAGCTTTGAAATGCTCCAGGGATGAAAACAGCTTGGTACTGGCACAGGAGCAAACACGTGACTCAAGTGAACAATAAAGACACAGAAATGACTCCTATGTGTGAGGCTGTTTCGTCCTTGTCAAAGGACCCAAAACCTACACTGCAGGAAAGATAGCTTCTTTAACAAGTGGTGATAGAAGCGCTGGCTGCACACATGCGGGAGACTGAAACTAGACCCATCTCTCTCAACAGGTACTTAAGTGAGTGGAAAATCTAACCATAAAAACAGAAATACTTGATCTGTTATAAGAAAAAATGGGTAAAATGCTCAGTAATGGGTGTGGGTAAGGGCTTTCTGAAGAGAATCCTAATTGCACAACAAGCAAGAATCAATAATGAATGTTATAATAATGCAAAAATTGGAGGCAAAACGTGCAGAAGGGGAAAGGTTTCATTAGCTGCATCTTTTACTCCTAATGTCTAGACTATACAGAAGAAGGCCAACCAAATAGCTCAGTGGATTAAAGTACCTGCAAGCAGGCACTGGGGCTGGGGGTTCTATCCCTGGGCCTGCAGTGCGAGCCCCTTCCCTGAGCCATTCTGCGACAGTGATGACAGAGACTGGGTGCTGTGGCACATTTATGCCATGTCAGCACTGGGGAAGTTGTAAACAGGAGAATCACTATGAGCATGATCTAGTAGTGAGAACCTGAGTACCCTGTTAGACCTTTCCCTAAAATACAAAGAAAAGACCAGATTTAAAAAATGGTATCTGACATCAGTAGTCTTCTCAGTAGGAGTAAAAATGTTCCAGTCACACAGGAGCAGATTCTCAACACTGCTGGCCATTCCAGAGATGAAAACTGAAGCAGCAGCAAAGTCATTTACTCTAAGAATGAAGATCATCAAGAAGCTAGATTGAAAGATCCTCCTCAGCAGTGAAAAAAATGAACACTTTTTTTCTAAACTGTTCACTGGAAAGTAACCTCCCGCCACCACTGTGCAAATTCCTGTAGGTATCCCTCGAAGAACACAAAGTAAAAAGCCATTTCAGCTCCCTCATGCCCAGTAGATATCACCAAAATTGTTAGGCATAATGTAACAGTGACCCAGGCACATCTGTTTTATTGGTTTTGAAAACCTTTCATTTATTGATTTGTTTGTCGCAGGGTCTTCGTATGCAGCTCAGACTCCTAGTTATCCCCTCAGCCTCCCTAGTGCTTGGATTACAGGCATGCACCATCACACACAATTTTAGTGGCTGGTTCAGCACACCTGGGCTTCTGGGGGCAGCATGGCATGCAGTACTGGAGATTAAACCTAGGTGCCTGCACTTGCCGACAGGTATTTCGACTTATTGAGCTTTCTCCCCAGCCCACAAGCATAGCAACTTGCAATAGCTAAATCATGAAGTGGCTTCTGTGCCCATCAACACAACACTGGATAAATTAAACATGTGCTTTTTAAATGCAAAGGAGTACTATTGTGTAATAAAGGAGGGTCAATTTTTATTATTTGTAGGAAAACGGATTCACATTGAAGTCACAACAAAAGTGTTTATATCAGACACAGAGAAGTAAATACCATGTTTTAGGGCTGGCCAGATATCTCAGTGAATTAAAGTGCCTGGTTAGGCAGATGCAGGCGGGTAGGGTTTGATCATTGGCCTGCTGTGCCAGTTCTGCCCTCAGGGAGTGCTGAGAAGGTGAAGGAGACTGGGCATGGTGGTGCATATCTGCAATCCCAGTGCTTGGAAGGCTCAAAAACAGGAAGGGGTAATACAAGTCTGATGTGTGTAGTGAGACACATAAAATGCATAAAATATATGAAATTGCATACTAAATATATATAAAATACACGCCATGTTTTATTTTACATGAGAAATTGAACATATTAATAAATTTAAAAACAAAGTATAAGAGGATAAAAAGAAGTGAAGAAGTTGATCTTTCGTAAATGAGAGGAGCACCAAGAGGGGTACAAGGAAAGAAAGCAGAAAGTATTAAGATGTGGCATACGCATGTACTAAATATCCCTAAGGAAAATCGTCTTTATGTGTGATAATCTGAACTACTAGAATATAAAAAGAAAATAACCTTATGTAGAGGTGCACGCCTGTAAACCCAGCAATCTGAATACTGACATAGGAGGATTACCACAAGTTCAAGGCCAATCTTAACTATATAGCCAGACCCTACCTCAAAGCAAGCAAAACATGTTCTAAATGAATATATATAGGGCCAGTGAGACAGTGTGCTGATCTAAGCACCTACCTGTCAAGTGCATGGAGCTGGGTTCAATCCCCAGTCCACATGAGGGGGCTAGAGCTAGCCCCCACGCCAAGCTGGTCACTGAAACCAGGCATGGTGGTGTACACCTACCTATAATCCCAGAGCTGGGGAGGCTGAGACTGGAGGATCACTTCTGAGTCCAAGGTGCATAGTGAGACAATATACCTACCAAATAAATAAATAAATAAATCATCTTAAAAATAGATAGCAGTGTTGTTCTTACTAAACTTTCAGTGTGACCGAGACCCTGATGTATTGTGTTAAAATAATGGTATATCATCTCATTACTATGTTTTCACAAAGACCAATTTTCGATTGTGGACTGTATGGATCATGCAAATTTAAATTTTCTATAATTACAGATTTTCATTAAAAACAATCATTTTGTTGTATGTTATAGACACAAATCATTAGAGACCCGTCACCATTTTTTGCCTTTTATTTTGCACCGTATTTATATATTGGATTCCTCATATAACAGAAGCCAGGCGATGTGGAAGTCCATGTGTCTCATTGACTTCACCTAGTGTCATGGTCCTCAGTTACAGACATTTTTCCTACAAGTGATGAAAATTCACAATTCCTGATAGCACCGTGGTGCTCTGTTCTGTGAAAAGTCCACGTTGTCTGTATCCATTCATCCGCTGACACTTACGCTGCTACCAAGATTTAGCTGTCATGAGTTGTACCACTATAAACACAGCTGTGTCTGCATTGCTGCAATACGATGTCTTTAAACTGCTTTTAGAGGATAGCTGTGAAGTGTGGAGCTAGGTCAAAGGATTTTGTATTTTTAATTTTTGAGGTCTCAGCATACAGATTTCCACAGAGATTGTGACATTTGACACAATCCTTGCCAACAGGAATGAAGGGCTCCTTGTTCTTACCATAGCCTTTCTAGCTCTTGTTATTATTTGATCCCATGAAGATAGCTAGCTTTTGGGAATGAGATGAAATTTCAGGGTTTATTTATTTATTTATTTATTTATTTATTTATTTATTTAGCACAGCATCTACAGGGCCTTACTACATAGATTGGACTTGTAGTGTTATGCCCATGATCAGCCTCCCAAGAGCTGGCATTATAGGGGCATGCTACCACGCCCAATCTGAGTCACCATCTCAGCATGCCCAGGGGTGGGGCCTGCACAGCACGCCCTGCCTCTGCCTAACAGGTGCTTTAATCTGCTGAACTAGTTGGCCAGCCCTCTCAGGTTTGTTTTAATTCACATTTCTTGAATAGGCAGTGTGGTAAAACTGTGCTTTTCTTTTATACTCTTATTTACTGTTTGTTTTTCTTTTTTATTCATCTGAAAAGTGTGTTTTTACTTAAGTACCTGTGTTTTTTATTGAATGTTTAAGTTTGGGAGAGGCTGGGAGATAGCTCAGTATAATAAGCACTTGCCTGGCAAGGGCAAGGGCCTGAGTTAAATACCCGGTTCTGCCAAAAATAAATAAATAAATAAATAAATTTGGAGAGTCTAATTTTCTGGAGTTCTTTACATTTTCACAATATTAATACTTTGAAAAATAGCTACTAAAATATTTTTCCTATGTGGCAAATTGTCCCCTCACTCTGTTGGTGGTTTGCTGTGTGTGATTTTAATCGGATATGGCAGTATTTGTTGATTCTTGCCATTATTTCCTATGCAGCTATGACTCTATTCATAACATTCTTGCCAATGATATGGCTTCAAGTGTTGATCTGATTTGTCTTCCAGTTAATCAAATGTTTCTGTTTTAATAGTTAAATCTTGGAGCCATTTTTACTTCCATGTAGTGCATGGGATACTTGAATCTAGGCTCAGCCTTGACTATGTAGAAAAACAGCTCCCCCAGCATTTGTCAAAGAGGCAGTTTTTCCTCCTGTGAAAATATTTGCTCCCTTTGTCAAAGACAAGGTGGCTGAATGGG
>PVKA01018232.1:29858-44358 GCA_004027165.1 Ctenomys sociabilis
TTTTTTTTTTTTTTTTTTTTTTTTTTTTTTTTTTTTTTTTTTTTTTTTTTTTTTTTTTTTTTTTTTTTTTTTTTTTTTTTTTTTTTTTTTTTTTTTTTGCCTACACCATACTATTTATATTCACTGTAGCTGTGTAGTATAACTCAAAATTTTGGCATTTGTGATGCCTTCTGCCTTGCCTTTGTTGTCAAAAATTTCTTTTGCCAGTCTCGGTCTCTTCTGATTCCACGTGGGCTTTAGAACTGTTTTCTCTATTTAGGGATATATGATATGGGTGTTGTGTTTTATCCTCACATATACTCATTTTCATCATCATGACCTTGAACCTCTCTGAGATGTATCCTAGGGTTTTTTGTCCCCATTCATCTCCACTCAACCCTGCTTCCTTTCAATCCCTCTTCCCCTTATTATTTACACAGCTTTGTTTCTACTTTATCCTTTTATTAATTTTTTTCTTCCTTTTGCCTCTCCTTCCATATTTCCTCCTTACTTTTGAAAAATCTCTCTTTATTTCAAAATATCTATCGCATATGTTAGTCCTTATTTACACTCTGTGTTTCTCACATCAGAGAGACAAGGCAATATTTGCATATTTGCCCAATTTGTTTCACTTAAGAGTATGGTGGGAGGCCAGCCAAATAACTCAGCATATTAAAACACCTGCAAGCATGTGCAGGAGCCTGCGATTCAAGCCCTGGGCCTGTGGTGCTGGCCCTGTCCCCAGGGCACACTGAGATGGCAATTGAGATTGGGCATGGCAGCACACACCTGCAATACCAGCTCTTGGGAGGCTGTAAGTAGGCGGATCACTACGAGTCCAGTCTAGTAGTGAGACCCTGAACACCCTATAGATCCTTCCCTGAAACATAGAAAAATGAAATAAAATAGTATAAAATTCAAAAGAGCATTGTTGGAAGGGCACCCATTTACTTAGGAATGTTTCAAGCTTAACTTTCTTTATGGCTAAATACTTCTGTACTGTATAAGAAAACCCACATCCTTTACATACTCATTGGTTGATGGACATGTAGCTTGTTTCCAAGATTTAGTGATTACAAACTGTGCATTCTCCTATAAATATAGATGTTTATCTATTGCTGTGGTATGATAGGTATGATACCTTTAATTCTTTCTTGAAGATACCAAGAAGCAGAATAGCTGGGTTATATGGAACCTGTAGAGTCCTCATGTTTTGAAGAATTTCCACACTCATTTCCATAGTGGTTGTACCAGTCTATGCTCCCACCAATGGTGAATAAGGGTTTCTTTCTCCCCACAGCCTCTCCAGCATTTGTTTTTGGTTGACTTCTCAATGCTAACCATTTATTTTGGGATGAGATGGAATATCAGTGTTGCTTTACTTTGCATTTTGTCAATGTCCAATGATGTTGAACATTTTCATATATTTATTTTTCATTTGTACTACTTGATCTCAGAAGAGTGTATTCAACTCAGAGATGTATCCAAATTATATGGATTAAATAATATAGTGAATGTACAGATACACAATATTACATATGTGAAAATATACATGCTTATGTAAAATTTATTTATTTAGATAATTCACATGCCATAAAAATGTACATGTCATTATAGTTTTAAAGAGAACCACTTAGTTGCACTCACTACATTCTCAATAATAACTACTGCCTCTGTCTAATTCCAAGGCATTTCTATCTACCCTATGTATCCAAGTTTTAATTCATCTCATTTCTTGAATTACTTCAACCCCTATTAATCTGTTATTTATCCCTATTTGATTTTCTACTCTGAATATTTCTTCAAAATTATTATTAATATTAATTTTATTTATTTATTTATTTATTTATTTACTTCAGTGTCTTGCTACACAGCTTGGGCTCCTCGTGATCCTTTTCTCTCAGCCACTCTGGTGCTGGGATTTCGTGTGTGTGCCACCATATCTGACTTTGGTGGCCAGCATGGTGGTGCACCATGCAGTATTGGGGATTGAACCAGAGTTCCTGAGCTTGCCAAGCATGTGCTTAGACTGCCAAGCTATCTCCCTAGGCCCTTCTTCTTAACTATTTATATCAAAATTACTTATACAGTTTCATTTGCCTTGAATCAAATATTACTCAAGTTTTGTTATAGCATGTGTTGGTATTTCACTCCTTTAGAAATTATTTTGCTTATCATGAAGTGTGTAGTGAACATTTTCAAATATACAGTGGAGTACTACTAAACATAGACTGCTTTGTACCAAATATGTGGCGTTCATTGGTTTTGCATAATTGAAATGATCCAGCTATTTATCAGCAGCTTCGTCCTTCTCCCAAGCCCTTGACACTATCACTTTATTTTCATATTCTAGTCTATAAATCTGAATAGTTTCAATGCCTTGTACTGCATATGTGGGAATATACCATGCATGCTTTGCTACTGGTCACTGCATCATGCCTCCAGTTCAGCCTTGCTATGGAAACATCTTTGCAAGCGATGTGCGTCTCTCCTAGCTACGCCCCTGCTCTACTGAAATGCATACCAAGTAGAATCCCTCGAGGATCGTAGACTACACTATCACATATCGCAGAAAGCTTTCCGAACACTGAGTGAAGCTTTGTGCCAATCACAACTTATTTCTGTACTCATGTTCAAATGAGTACATAAGTTTTCCACAGCTTGATTACTCTCTATGGTGCTATGAAGAGTAAGAGAGTAGGAAATCCTCGTGGCAATCTTCCTGCCAGTGTCTTGGACAGCTCCCCTTTACTGGGATTGAGAGACTGTAAAATAAACATGGAGATAAAACATTAAATAAATGATAGAGTAGCGCAGTTGAATAGAGTCGTGAGAATTAGTGGATAACCTCCAGATATTTGATTAAATTCTCGAAGGCTTCAAGAATAAGCAGCAAATTGCTCAGCCTCTCCTCAGGGAGAGGTTTAAGAGCTTCTCCAAAATGAATAAATTGCCCTCGAAACATCCTTGTTAAAAGACCCATGGACTGGAGAATCAAGAGTGAGTTTCAATTACAGGTGTCAAAGATAGATGGCTTCTTGTGGTGCCATATGTCAAGTTTAGCGCCTTAAAATCTACAGAAACAGTCCTATTTTTCTTCTGGCTTTGAGATTTAATGAAGAGAGTTTATAATTCTGATTATGTGCTTTTCACCACTATACAATGTTTTAGCAGCAACAGGAAATCTCTCCTTTTCTCTTTATCATAATTTTTTTAATTTTTTCTCCTAATTTGAGAGGATGAATGCTGATGAACTCAGAAGCATACACATAGCATGTGTTTGCTTAGAAAATACAAAATTATGTATCGTATAAAATCATATAACTAACGTTATATATATATATATACTCAACATCAAGAGGAGCTACAGCATAAAAAGTAGGGCACAGTTTTGTGTAGTACCTCATTCTGAAATTTCACTGATTGAACCACCTACTGAGATCATTCAGTCTCTGGTTATTTGTGAGTCTACACACTTTTGTGAGTTGTTGGAAAATATTTTAGCATTTCATAATTACATAAGAAACTGTATAAAATGACTCATTCCTGATTCCTTAATGAAGACCATGGAAATTCCACCTGATAATGTTAAAATTACTGAGTTTTAGGGGAATTTAATGTGAGATTTTATGGATATGAAAATGTCCTTCATTTTACAGTAAATTTTTCTCAAAGTATATATTTTAAAAATAAAATTCAAGTGTCCAAGTGCCACAGACCTGCTGAGGCAAGGTGGGATGAGATAGGGTGAGGGATGAAAGAAAGGAGAGGACCAAATGCTCTGTTGGCAAGAGGCAGTTTATTTAGGGCTGTTACAGCTTTTATACATGTATTATCAGAAAATACATTAGGACACTCAGTGGTTTTCATCATTGTTTGACTAATTCCAACTGCATGTTTTCCTGGGGCGTGCTGACCGGAGCGTATAACACACAGAACATAAACATTAGTCTTTTGGCAATCAGTGACTCATTCTTTACAAAAACATCCGGTTATGCCAAGAATCTTGTGGAAAATGTTTAAGGACATGCCTTGAAGTTTGTTCAAGTCAAAAATAGGTCACATACCCTGTTAAGGCAAGAAACCCTCTCCGTGACTCTGCTTAACTCTTTCGGCTGCCCACATCCAGGTACAATAACACAGCATAAAAAGTAAACTGGATTTTTTTCATTTTATTCCACAATTGCTGGTGAAAAATGTTTTTATTTTTTGGTTCTTTAGGAAAAAATAATTCTTATCATATGCATGTCTTTTTTTTTAACTTTTTATTGATTGCAAATTAAACCAACATAGAAGAAAATAAGTACCATACTGCTTCTCATGCCAGTTCATTGAAGGCACATTTCTAGTGTTGTTACCTGGAAATGTTATTGTCTTTAATATGAGAAAATTATCTTCATGGAGCAGGGTAATGGATGGAAGGAGAGTCCACAAATTCAGGATTTTTTTCAGGGAACAAAGTGTGTGCTATATGTAATGAACATTTCATATGTCTCATTTGTCCTTTGGTAAATTCCTTAGAGATTTGTGGCTCTACATTTCACACCATGTTATTTTTAATTTTTTACCTATATATTATTTATTACTTTAGCTTCAAAAACATTAGAAGAACATTTTCTAAAAGTATTGATCACCTTATTTTAAGATAGTACATGCCTGTTTTCATTCTGCAATTTCAGTGTATCATATTTTGAAGAAGTTCTTGTGGATTTCATTCAAAGAAGCATCTTAAATCACCACAGGAATCCATTCATTTCTCAGCTTTACTTTTTTGTTGTTGTTGCTAACTATATTACTTTGCTATATTACTTTGTAATATAGTAAAAGTTTTATCCATTGAGGCATGAGAATATATTGTAAATATTTCAGTAGTTTTCAGCATAGGCTGCCCTTTTATTCTGAGAGAATTGTTTCTTTTCGTTGTGCAAACAAATTATAATAACATTTCTATTAGTATTCTAAGATTAATACAGGTAGTATTTATCTAATTTGCTATTTATTTCAGTTATGATTAGTACATCCCAAGAGGAATATTGATATGTAAGTAAATATATATGAATTCAATTTATGTTAACATCTTATCAAAATAGGTTAAAAAGTAGAAAAGTAACACACTATGCAATTTAATGTGCTGTTTTGAAATTTATCATCAAAATATATTTTATTTGTGTATTTGTTTGCTATACACATTTTCATTCCTTGTGTAGCATTGGCATTTGTGCACAACACATTTTGATTTCTTTGTTCAATTCCTTTCCTACTGTCTGGCTTAGTTTTGTTCTTTGTAAGCTGAGTTTCCCAAATAAAAACCATTAGGTATTTCAGCTTGTGTATATTCTAAATTTAATTTCACATTACAGTGCGAAGTTGCACCCTTACCCTGCAAAAGACTCAAGCTTATCTTTCTTTTCTTACAGTAGGCTGGACAAGTGTGAAGCTTTAGCTTTCCTTTAACCCATTCTTCTACTGAGGAACATATAGGCTGTCTTGAAGGCTCAGCTATTATAGATTGTGCCACTGCAAACAGGAGTATATGTAATCACTGTGGCACGATAATTCAATATCATGCCTAGAAAGGGAGGAGTGGGGTAAAATGTACTTCTAGTTTAAGCTTTTTGAGGATTCATCAGACAACATTTTTTTTCTTTGCACTTAGGATGAATGTCACCTTACTGGATGTACCCATTCAGTGTTACTATGTGATTATTATACAAATGACAATTATTTAACTTGAAGAACAATACAATCATTACTTATTTATCTGTCATTTGTAAGAATCTATAGCTGCACATGCATATGTCTAAATATTATCATCTATGATAGCTACATATCATCTATCTGTTATATCTCTATCTCTTGTTATGTATTATCATCTGTCTACCAATGGGTATATTTCCTCAACTTTAGCTAGGAGATACTGATGAGGACACTATTTTAAGGTCCAAAATGAGTGTAATATAATGTTTAGCAGTTTACCATTCCTTTAAGCATTATTCACACCAAATAGTTCTCTTCTCCAGGCAGCTAAATTATTTCTGGAAGTGAATCTTTTTTTTTTTTTTTTTTTAATGGAAGGTAGACCTAGTTTTCAATACTCTATATTGGAAATTTTTAATAGATTGCATTTGTACTGTCTCCATGTAATAATAAATTTGTCCATGTAGCAATAATGCAACGCTACTGATTCATGCTCACGTATCTGCACAGGAGAGGCCTTCTGATGCCCCTGCATGGAGAAGTACAACCTCACGGTGGTGGCCGAATTCATCCTGCTGGGCATCACGGATCGTCCGGAGCTTCAGGCTCCACTGTTTGTGCTGTTCCTCGTCATCTACCTGACATCACTGGTAGGCAACCTGGGCATGATCTTCCTCACCCAGGTGGACTCCAAGCTGCAAATACCCATGTACTTTTTCCTCAAACACCTGGCAATTACAGACCTTGGTTATTCAACAGCAGTGGGACCCAAAATGTTGGAAAATTTCCTTGTGGATCAAAATACAATCTGCTATCATTGCTGTGCTATGCAGTTAGCTTTCTTCCTTTTGTTTGTTGCCTGTGAGCTTCTAATTTTGGCTGTTATGTCCTATGACCGCTATGTTGCAATCTGTCGTCCTCTCCTTTACAATATCATCATGTCACAAAAACTATGTTGGGTACTAATGGCAGTGTCCTACGTATACTGCATGTTTGTGTCTTTCCTGGTCACCATGAAGGTTTTCACTTTGTCCTTCTGTAGATCCAATGTCATTGGTCATTTCTACTGTGACAATCTTCCATTGTTATCTTTGGCTTGCTCAGATACACATGAAACTGAGATGATTATTTTATTCTTGTCAGCCTTGAACTTAATTTCCTCACTTCTGATTATTCTTCTGTCCTACCTTCTCATAATCACGACCGTTCTCAAGATGAATTCTGCAGAGGGCAGGCGCAAGGCCTTCTCCACCTGTGGATCTCACTTGATCGTGGTCACCGTGTTCTATGGGACTCTGATATTTATGTATGTGCAGCCCAGAGCCAGTCACTCCTTTGACACTGACAAGGTGGCTTCTGTATTTTACACCCTGGTCATTCCCATGCTGAATCCTTTGATCTATAGTTTGAGAAATAAAGATGTAAAATGTGCCCTGCAAAGGTCTTGGAGAAAACTATGCAACAAAGGTCCATACAATCCTTAAACACTATGGTTTTTATTTATAAAGCAGGTTTTAACTTTGTCTGTTTTGCTCCAGAGTGTATAATGAGCACAAATGGTCTTGCAAAATATTTTAATGTTGACCTTTCTGGTATTTCTCACATTGTAAATGCCACAAAAAAATGAGTAAATGTTACAATTTCTTTTGTGTTATGGTGAGAGTAATGGTTTTGAAGCTGTTTTAGCAATGTAGTATATTTTTAGAATCTAGAGAACAAGACAGAAGGCTGCAGAGTAAGATCCAGTTTAGAAGTAAGAGTAATAGAGCAGTAGAGGAGACACATGTTTTGTGATATTTGCATATAGCACGATAGAGTTCTAAGGATGCATTACTTTGATGTGTAAACACAAAACTACATAAATCCATAGACCAAATAATCATTATAGTTACTGACAATTAGTGGATAACCTCCAGATACTTCACTAAATTCTCAAAGGCTTCAAGTATAACCATAAAATTACTTGGCAACCTCCTCAGGGACAGGTTCAAAACCTTTTCCAAAGAGGAAGAATTGCCTTCAAAACCTCAAACTCCATGGTAAGAAGCACAGGCATGGAAGAATCAAGAGGTAGCTTTCATTTCAGGTAACAAAGACAGATGGTCTCAGATAGTGCCACGTGTGAGACTGTTGTCTCAGAACCTAGAGAAATAGACTTTGTCACATAGTGAGAGAAAATTTATGAAATTGTTTCTCTGTTTCTTAGGACTACATAATGTTATAGAAGTATCAAGGCCTGGCTCTATCAAGTTTTTATTTTTGAACATTTTCACCTAGACAGAGATTAATGCTGACAAGTATTTTAGAAACACATACTGTGCCTTTTCTTGAAAATTCTTAATCATTCAGATAGATAGATAGATGAAAGATATATATATATATATTATATATATATATATATATAATTTCATAGGAAAAAGATATTAATGTCAAGAAGACATAAAGCACAAATAACAGAATGTGATTTTGTTTAGTCATGTATTTTATTTTTTTATTCATGCATTTTAAAACTTGATTAATTTGATCAGTTACTGTGACTTTCTAGTCCTCAGTTATTTGTGTTCTGCATTTTTTGCATCTTTCCACAGGGTATTTTAACACTTAATAATATGTAACTAAAGGTACAAAATGTGATACATTTCTGTCCCACTTCACAATTAGGTGTTAAATGTATTGATTTCTAGGAGAATTTTAAGTATTACATTTCATGGAAATAGTAAATTTTCTTAATTTTGTGGTGAATTTGAATACATTTTTTCTAGAATATAGATTTTTAAAATAAAATTGTAATGTCCATGAAACACAGCAAACTACAGAAGAGCAATTTAATCCCTTCAAATGAATTCCAATGCTACTGAGAAAAATTTTTCTTACATATAAGAAAATCAGGGGCTAGGAAGTCAGCTCAGAAGACCAAGAGACTTCTCAGGCAAATGCAGGCAGGGACTGGGTTTGATTTCCAGCACCATATGCTGCTCTGGCCATGCCTCCAGGTGCTGAGCTGCCCACAAAGACCAGCTGTGGTGTTTCATGTCGGTAATCCCAGTACTGGGGAAGCTGACATCAGAGGACCATTGTGAGTTTGAAGTCAGCGTGAGCTACAAAGTGAGATCTTGTCTAAAGAGAGGAAAAAAAATCAGTATTTATCATGTGCACTTTAAAATATTGCCTTGTTTTCTCTTACTTTCTAAAGATACTACAAATTAGAATTAAAACAGAAAAGTTACAAAGGATGCAGAATTTCACTTAACAATTTATATGAATTTCCCAGTATTTGTTTTAATACATGGTGCTGTCTTCCAGACAGTTATTCATATTACCAGATATATGCATGCAAAATTGGAAGAAGAAATGTACAAGAAGTGTACAAGAAATTAATAGGACAAAAAGTACAATCAATTGAAAAAAGGAGACAAAACAATTTAATTTTTATCTGTTCCTTTCAATACACTAGCAGAAATGCACAGTACAGTTGTCCAAATCATCCTGCTTACTTTCACAGATAAATCTCATTCCCCAGCTCCTCTTATTCTCCTCAACTCAACAACTGTTTCATTTTGAATAAATTAATTACATTTTCTCAGTATATATTATACACTTCAGGTTCCATTTTTCTCTTTCAGGTTCTCATACTAAAGAGACAATACAGTGTTTTCATATGTGGGTCTAATTTATTTCACTTCAAAGTATCCGTTCACTGACAAAAATCTCAAATTCATTCAGTTTCATAGATAAATAACACTCCATTGTGGAAATATACCACATCTTCTTTATCCATTCTTCAGTTGATGGGCATCTGGGTTGTTTCCAGGATTTCGCTATGACAAAATGCACTGCTGTAAACATGGGTACACATATATCACTGTGGTATGAGGTTGTCAGTTTTTCTGGAAAAATACCCAGGAGAGAAATAGCTGGCATAAATGGTATCTCAAATCCTAGCTTTTGAAGGAATCTCCATACTGAATTCTATAGTGGTTGTTCCATTCTGCACTCCCACCAACAGTGGAGAATGATTTTTTTTTTCTCCTCAGCAATCCAGTATTTGTTATTGGCTGACTTCTTGATGTTAGCAATTCTTTCTAGGGTGAGATGTGATGTCAGTGTTGTTTTAATTTGCATTTCTCAAATAAGCAATAATATTGGCCTTTTCTTAAATATATTTACAGTTTTCCTCCTCTGAGAATTGTACATTCTTCTAAGCTGTCCCTTTTTGAATTGAGTTTTTGAATTTGGGAGACAATCTTTTTTAATTCTTTATATGGTCCAGACAGAAGGCTTTTGTTGGAGGGATAGTAAGCTATAATTTTTTTCTCAGTTTGTGGGTTTTATTTTTACTCTGTATTATGAAATTATAATGCCATCATACCAAGGGAACATTAGTAGTTTAAATAAATATATTAATAAATTTAACTCACACTTTCACTTCATCAAAAATACTTTTTAAAAGGTGAAGAAAAGAAGTTCAAAATTACATGACACAGTGATTTGTATAAAGTATAGAAATTTATCATCAGAATACCTTTTTTGCCTGTAATCCCAGTGCTTGGGAGGCTGAGGCAGGAGGATTGTTGTGAGTTCGAGACCACCCTGAGCTACAAAGTGTGCTTAAGGCCAGCCTGAACTGCATAGTGAGACCCTGTCTCAAAAAGACAAAAAAAAAAAATACTTTCTTTGGTTATAGCTGTACATGTCGCATTATAGAAGGTAGATGATTAATGTAACTAGGTAACTGTAATATGAAATACAATTACAGAATTTAAAATGCAGTATGATAGGTATCCATTTGTTCAATGTTTTGTCTTTTAAACACTTATGTCTTTATAATATTGTCTGCATAACTATCTATCAACCTTTCAGTTGCTTGTCTACCTATCAGATTTTCCCTGTTTTAGAAAGAGCTTATAAATGCGGATATTACCTTGGTCTGGAACACAGTGGGATCTTTAATAAACTAATGTCTTCTGACTATTGGAAATCAGTGCAGCAAGCACATTGTTCAGTTTGATTTTTGTGCATTCTTTTCTTTTGTTTTTGTCTTTTGTGAGACAAGGTATCATTATTCAGATCAGGCTGACCTTGAGCTCACTTAGGCCCACTCTGGCCTTGAACTCTCCATGATCCTCTTGCCTTAGCCTCCCAAGTACCGGGATTACAGACCTGCACCATGATACCTCCATTAATTTTGAAAACTTTAATATCTATGGAAGTGAATATTGTTTTGAGGAAAATCACTAAAAATGTACAATTAAAGATCTGGGCTTGTTTTCAAATATATTAACTTGAAAAATTCCCACAAATTATTTTTGCACTAACTCCACTTAATAAAAATTATCTAGACAGAGTACATTTATTGTTTAGCAAAACTTCTTTCTTTTGCTAATCAAAAATCTTGGGGCTGGGAAATAGATTAAGGGCTAGGGAGATAGCTCAGTAGAATAAGTGCTTGCCTGGCAAGTGCAAGGGCCTGAATTCAATCCCCAATTCCCCCCAAAAAAAAGAAACAAAGAAAAAGAAATAAACAAACAAAATCTTGCTATTTTTTCACAAGACTTGTGAAAAATACCTGTTAATTTCAAGTACTGATATTGTCCATGAAATACGGATGATCCTACGTTTTATTGTACTTTTGCCCTAAGTGAACCTGGGGCCCATAACAGCAACACTGAAACATGCTAAGACAAAAATCAAATCTGATACGCAAAGGCTGCTGTCAGGCCTCAGTTGATCAGCTAATTCCAAATTCCCAGTCTGAATTGTTGGCCTAACTTTTTTTTTTTTCTATTCTTTCAGCACAAAAATCTACCTTCTGTTTTCAGATAAGTTTATGGTGTTGTGTGCCTTAAAATGATTTGTTTAATACTTTGGTTCTTTTAAAAATTAGGCTGTAGTTCTGAAAATATATTGTTAAACAACTAGATTATATTGTTAAATGTGGTCTATAAATTCTCTATGAAAAATGATTTGAAATACTCTAAATTTATTACTTGCCAATAATTAGTTATGAAAATACATTTTGTTGCACTGTAAGAAAATAAAAGATAATAAAATTCATGTAGATGATATTAATAAGAAACTCTTGACCTTGCTGATGTCTCTATACAGAATAGTTTTTCTGACCTCCCTGGATGGAGTCACAGAACCTCACGGTGGTGACCGAATTCATCCTGCTGGGCATCACAGATCGTCCTGAGCTGCAGGCTCCACTCTTGTTGCTGTTTCTGTTTGTCTACCTGACCTCATTGGTGGGAAACCTAGGCATGATCGCCCTCACCCAGCTGGATCCCCGACTGCAAACACCCATGTACTTTTTCCTCAGACACCTGTCTTTCACTGACCTTGGCTATTCTACAGCTGTGGGGCCGAAAATGCTGGTAAATTTTGTTGAAGATGAAAATACAATTTCACATTATTGTTGTGCTACACAGCTGGCTTTCTTTCTTTTGTTTATTGCTTGTGAGCTTTTCATCCTATCTGCCATGTCCTATGACCGCTATTTGGCCATCTGTAGGCCTCTGCTCTACACTGTCATAATGTCCCCAAGACTATGTTGGGTACTGGTGGTGATTCCCTATCTCTACTGCACATTTGTGTCTGTTCTGGTTAC
Organism: Ctenomys sociabilis; assembly: GCA_004027165.1. Classification (NCBI taxonomy): domain Eukaryota; kingdom Metazoa; phylum Chordata; class Mammalia; order Rodentia; family Ctenomyidae; genus Ctenomys; species Ctenomys sociabilis. The sequence continues at coordinate 42,142 of PVKA01018232.1, forward strand.
CATGAAAATTTTCACTTTGTCCTTCTGTGGGAAGAATGTCATTAGACATTTCTACTGTGACAGTCTCCCCTTATTATCTTTAGTTTGCTCAGACACATATGAAGTTGAAGTGTTGATGTTAATCTTATCAGCTTTTAACTTGATTTCCTCTCTTTTGGTGGTGCTCATGTCCTACCTGCTCATCTTCATGGCCATTCTCAGGATGAAGTCCGCAGAGGGCAGGCGCAAGGCCTTCTCCACCTGTGGGTCCCACCTGACCATGGTCACTATGTTCTACGGGACTTTGATATTTATGTATGTGCAGCCCAAGTCCAGTCACTCCTTTGACACTGACAAAGTGGCCTCCATATTTTATACCCTGGTCATCCCCATGCTGAATCCTTTAATCTACAGCTTGAGAAACAAAGATGTAAAATGTGCTCTTCAAAAAGCACAGAAAAAAATATGCAACATCTTTTCCTAAAATGCTCATAGCGTACAAATTTTGTGTGTCAAGCTGGAATGTGCATTTGCTATGTTTTCCTCTAGAACCTGTAGCAAGCACAAAAATGTCACAATCCATTAAATACTGAACTGAGTCATACTTATAGCATTTTAAAATGCCATGGAGCATAATTTAAAAATCTTAAAATACTGTCTTAATAATAACATAACAAATTTAAATGTTATTGCCATTTGCATACATTTAGAGAGAAGTTTTCAGAGTTGAGACTCCCTCTTGGAAGTCAGGAAGTCTGATAAATATAGACAAAGAAATCCATATTTTCTGTAACATCTGTACTGATTACAAAAATCTTTCTAGTGTACATATGAGACTATGTATTACTTTGTATGCAAACCCTATATTTTGATTTGAATTCCCATGGACATCTCTAGATTACACAAAAATAAAACATGATTTCAGAGGCACTAGGATTATTGCTCTGTTGCAATTTGAATGAATCGAATGCCTTGTTTCATGTGGTGGAATTAGGGTCTCTCTCTTTCCTATTTTTGTTTTTGGGCATATACCAAACAATACTCATAGTTTGTGGTAGTTCCTTTTAGAGCTTTATACCTACAAGGTCACATCTAGGTCATTTTCCCCAGATCCTTTCTGTCAGTGTCCCAAGATTCTATTCTGTCTTCACAGAGCCTACTTCCATTTTCCTAGCACAAATCTTCTGCTTTTCTCTTTCAGTTACTTTTGTTTTCCTCCTCCCATATTCAAGAGATTACATGAACGGTAACCTTTTGTGACTAACTTATTTCACCAAGCATTGTGGTCTCAGGAACCACTCTCTTCCCTACAAATAATTGAAATTATTCCTTATGACCAAGGCACACCCTATGGTGTATATGCACAATGTTTCCTTCACCCATTCACGTCTTGGATAATTGTCTGATTGCATTATTTTGCTCTTATGACTTTGTGCTGCTGTAAATGTGAGTGTGCACATCATTCTGTAACAAGATATCTTAATTGTTAAAACTCTGGAAAACAAAGCTGAGGCAAAACTTCTCACATGGAACCCCAATAGCACAAAGGCCTTGTTTTTCCCTCTTTACTCTCTTCTCTATGAAACTAAAGGAGCTGACTAACTTAGCAGCTTCTGACTTTATTTCATTCTGTGCACTTCTGTTAAAAGCTCTTCAACCAGTATGTTTCCTGAGCTCAGCCATGGAATTTTCCAGAACTGTGTTTGCTTTAGTTCCCCTAAATGGTTTGATTTTCCTCTCTTACTGCACATATTCCTCTAATGTGTATCTATTCTTCCTTATCCTTCTGAAACAATAGAATAAATGCTTTTTTAATTCTTGTATAAGATGTCTGTGGTAAAGCATTTTTGGGGTATGCCTTTCCTGTGGCTGATGTTTCTCATACTTGGTCCATAGAGCAGTATGTTATTTACAGTAAGATTCATTTTTTGAAGGAAATAAGTAATGATAATCCCACAGTTCTGACTGTCCTGTATTTCTAGTTAGACTGTAATATGCTGAATTTTCATGCATATATATGCATAATATATATATATATATATATATATATATATATATATATATATATATATATAATGATGTGTGGATATGTGTATGTGGAATACACTTTAAATTTGTCTGTTTTTGGGTAAACAAATTTGTAATAGAATTATATTTGTAACTAACAAATGTATTTGAATAAAAGTAATTCAACAATATAATAAAAGATTGTTGACATTAACATGATTAAAATAAATT
>PVKA01018233.1:0-44249 GCA_004027165.1 Ctenomys sociabilis
CTCCATTGCCATCATCACCCCTATCATGGTCATCACTACCCTGATCACCTCAACCAGCCCAGCCCTGTGGGGCTCCGTGTTTCCCCAGAAATCAAGTCCTCTGCCACACAAAGTGACTCCAGGCCTCACTGTGGTGACAGGTGGTGAACACTTACAGTTGACCTGGATGAAGAGCACAGCCTCATCGTGCCCAGCCATGTTCTCTGCCCTGACGGACACACGGTAGACACCAGGGCTCTCATAGCGGTGCCGGATGGGCTCACCAGTCAGCGTGAGGTTCACGTACATGGCCTTGAAGCCATCACCCAGGTCTACCTGGTACTTGGTGGTCAGAACGTCACCCTGCAGGGAAACGCCACGAGGCCACTCAGCAGTGGGGACCCACAGAAGACGAGGGTCCTCTACAAAGCAGAGCCACAGCCCACGGTCCAGGTCTGCATGGCTCAGCTGCCAAGACAGGAGCTGCAGGGGCTGCCAGCAGCCTTCCCTTCAGGAGCGGTTTGGGGGCAGGGGTGGCCAGGAGACCCCTGAGGCAGGGCCTGGAGCTTGGAAGTTCTCACCAGAAGGGCTCCAGCAATGACTGCAAGGCAAGAGCGAGAGAAGCATGGCCTGTCTCTCTGCCAGTGCTGCCCACTGTGGTGCCCATGGTGTGTCCTGGGGCGGTGACCCTGGCAGGGTGCACAGGTCTTGCACAAGTGCCCCTGTGTGTCCCCTGCCTGTCCTCCTGCTTCATGGTGTGGGCTCTGACTGCAGTGCTCTGAGGGTCCTCTGCACCGACTGGGGCTGCCAGCCGGGCCTTTTGCTTAGAACCACCTCTGGCTTGCAAGAAACCCCACGTCCCCTGGCCAGCGTGTCCCACAGCGGGTGTCCTGGCCATACTCAGCTTGGCACCTTGTTCTTCCCAGCTGTGCAATCACAGCCGGCCTGGGGGGCTCCTCGCTACACCTCGAGTGCTTCCCCAACACTTCTCCTGTGTGTGGCTTTCCACTTCGCACAGAAGCATGGGATTGTTTTGTGTCTGTCCTCATCAACAGGGAGGCCCAGGCAGCTGCAGCCCAGGCTCCAGGGCTGTGGCCTGCATGAGTGGGTGTGGGTCCGCATTTTCACTGTGTACAGATGTGTCTCTAGGAGTGCAGGGGAACGTGAGCATGAGCAACTGCGTAGGAGCTGGTGTGTGTGTGTGTGTGTGTGTGTGTGTGTGTGTGTGTGTGTGTGTGTGTGCATGTATGTGTGTGTGTGTGTGTCCAGCCCCAGTTCCCTCTCCTGCACCCCTTTCTCAAGGAAGTCAGTAGCCTCTTTCAGGCCCGGGAACACAGGGAGGTCCCTCTTCTAACAGCATCTGCAGGTAGCTCCCCTCCCCTCTCCTCCATCCTGTCCAGTCCCTGCCCCAAGCCCAGTGAACAGTCAGAGGCTGGCAGGTCCCCTGAGAGACAGGTCTGAGGCTGCTGAGATCCAAGTAGACTATGGGACACAGTGCAGGTACAGGCTTTTTACTCTAGGGGGCAGCAGACACCCATGGCTCCTGGAAGTCTGCAGGGACTCCCTGCCACCACAGGCCACCCAGAGGGGACAGGGCTTTGTCCCCTTGCCCCCAACATGCTGCTTTGAAGAGAACCCCCTGCTCTCATTCCCAGGGCCACCCCCACTGCTGAGCAGTATTTATAAGGGAACAGGGCAAAGGAAAGCCAAGCCAGGAGCTCTGGGCTAGGGCCACAGACTTGGTCTCCTGCACTGGGAGACCCCAGGCTGGGATCCTATGTCACCTGTCACTTGGTATGACATGGTTTTGAGAAGCAACCTCAGCTATCAGAGCTCAGTTTTCCCACCTGTGCAAGCCAGGAAGCGTCTGCCTGAGGCATGTGGCAGGCGCCGGCGGCCGTCTGCAGCCTTGGTCCCCCTATTCACACAAGGCCAGGTCCTCCTTCCTGACTCCAATGACCTGTCACCAGCCCACCACCCGCCGTGGCCCTGTGTTTCCACAGGCACTGGTCACATCCCTCCACTGGGGATCCTCATGCTCAGAAACCCAGAGGCTTTGAAGTCAGGGTCCCTGGAGCCCCCTGGTGTGAAGAAAGGTGACTGTGTGGCTCCTGGGTACTTTTCTGTGGTAGTGAATTTTCTACATGTTTGCAAGTCTTCCTAATTTTTTTTTCAGAACTGGGAATTGAACTCAGGCCTTTGCACTTGCCAGGGAAGCCATCTCCCCGGCCCCCATTTCTGAATTTCTTATACTGAATATTCATTTTTTTCTATGATCAAAAACATAAGTGTGCTTTGTATTCATTTTTAATGACTGGAAAGAAATATAAAAATTAATAGCTCCCCTGGAGAAACACAATTCAGGAGATATTTCTGCTCTTGATTTCTTTTTACATATTTTCTAAACATTCTACAATGACTACATATACTATTTTTAAAATCAGAAGGAAACAAAATGCTTGTCCTAAGTAAAAATAGTAAGAGTGGGAGACTGGGAAGAGATTTCTGTGTTATATTTGGATGTGTGTATCCACACATCCAAATCTATATTTAAACCTATATCTACCCACAGACACATATGGATTCATCTTTGGTTGTGTGACTCCAAGAAACAGGTTATCTTTCTCTGCTTTTGTTCAGATCCTAAAGTAACCAAATTTGTGATAAAATTAGAGGTATGCATTTTTTCTCACACCCACAAATGAATACATTTGCCACCTCGACCAGTACAGGCAGCGTGGCCGTGGACAGTGCAGCACGGGGACCCCAGCGAGGCCCCCGAGTCCCTGTACCCCGCTCTTCTGGCTGTTTCATCACCAAGCTCGGGTGCACTAGGGTGACTTCTGCTCGGGCCCCTCCTGCAGCTCCATGTGGGCTGGCCTCTGTGGCGGTGCCCCAGCCAGTACAGCGCCCATCCCCGGGGGGTCGCCAGCAGCCACTCACCTGCTCCTGCTGCACCACAAACAACACGTCTTCTCCAGGCCGCACAGCCACCGCCTCACCCAGGATGCTCACCCGCAGGCCCCGGGGTGGCGTGAGGGGACACGGCAGCGGCCCTGGGCCCCGCTGCAAGTCCACACCACCCTCACACACATTGGACACCACCTTCCGGTACCTGGGGGATGAGAGAGGGCAGGGTGGCATCACATAGCTGGCGGCGGGCTGCACGGCCCGGGCACAGAGGTGTTTGTCAACCAGGTTGGCCTTGGCTCAACCCTTCCAGCTCCGCCAGCCATGCCTCCTGCCACCCCTCCTGCCTGCCCTGCCCGATGCTGGTGTTGCCCTGCTTGAGGAGTGGGTGCTGTGGCTCCCAGGGCACCCGTTGGCCTTGTCCTACCAGTGAGAGCAATGCTGCTGCTGCTGCAGAGTCTGAGCTGTCCTGGTCCTACGGAGAGCGCACATGACACACAGCCTGGCAGGCCTGCCCTGGCACCCTGGGGCTGGGGGCAACACACCCTCCTTGGGCTCTGTCACTCAGCTGCCTGAGAGAGCCATCTCGAGGCGCCTGGCCCACGAGCCCCTCCCAGTGCCACCTCTTTACTGAACACTGTTAGGTGCTGGGCCTGGGAAGCAGACTCTCCACGTCAGTGGAGCATGGTGGCTGTGACAGACTGAGAGGTGGCACCTGGGGACCCTTGAGGCCTTCAGCTTAGCCTGGGAGATGCAGAGGCGACAGGTGACAGGAATGCCACGGGTGAAGCGCTGCAGCAGCATGGAGAGCGGGGGCACGAGGCTAGGAGGAGCTGCTGGCCGGAGCCTGAGGGGCCGGGGACGCTTTGAGACTGCGGGGAAGCCTCTGTGTGGGTGGTGCCACAGCCCACCAGGCTCCCTCAGCCTGCTCGGGATGCAGAAGCTGACGCTGCTTACCAGTGCTCAGGGCCTGCATCCCTGGGGTCTGGGTGCGTCCAGGGGTGCACAGAAGTTTATCTAGCAAAAGCCCTTGTGTTGAGTGTGTGGCAGAGGATGTGGCTCCCTGGTACCCCGTGTGCACATGGCATGGCCTGGAATCCTTTGCTCCAAGCCCAGGGGTGTGCTGGAGAGGCCCTGTGGCTATGGCAGATGGACGGAAAAATGATGCAAAGGATGAGTGACTATGTAGGTGGGTGGTGGATGCATGGGTCAACATGGAAAATGGATGAGTGGATGGATGGATGGCGAGGGGGTGGGTGGATCGGTGGAAGGTATATTATAGATGTGTGAGTGGAGGGAGGGAGAGATGGATGGATGGGTGGATGGATGGATGGATGGATGGATGGATGGATGGATGGATGGATGGATGGATGGGTGAGTGGAGGGAGGGAGAGATGGATGGATGGATGGATGGATGGATGGATGGATGGATGGATGAATGTGTGAGTGGAGGGTGACAGAGATGGATGGATGGATGGATGGATGGGTGGATGGATGGATGGATGGATGGATGGGTAGATGGATGGATGGATGGATGTGTGAGTGGAGGGAGGGAGAGATGGATGGATGGGTGGATGGGTGGATGGGTGGAAAATGGATATGTGAATGGTAGTCGGATGGATAGGTAGGTGGGTGGGTAAGTGGATGGGTAGGTGGACAGTAGGTGGGTGAACGGGTGGACAGTTCGATGACTCAGTGCTTGGTGTGTGGATGGATAGCCAGATGGACAGTGGATGAGTGGTGGCTGAGTGGCTGGAAGGCTGTGTGGCAGCAGGTGGCTGAGCGGATGGGCAGGTGGCAGCGTGTCTGCGGCTGAGGCCAGTGCCTGCCCTTTCTGGTCCTGCTTCCTGTTCCCTCCAGCTGCCCAGGGAAGTGCTGAGTTTCCCATGGGCCCTGGATCTCTCCCTCTCTGAAGACTTCCTCCACGAGGACAATGTGGGGCCTTTGCACAGCATGCTGAAGGCTCACAGCTTGGACATACCTAACACGTGAGTGTGGAGGGAAGCTTCAGAAGCAGCATGCTCAGCCAGCAGGGACAGTGTCATCCCCGGGCCTCCTGCCCCAGTCTGTGTCACACACACAGCTGCAGGGCACCAACTGGGGTCAGGGCTCACAGTCCAGCAGGGGGCACAGCGAGACGATGGCTGTGACTGAGGCTGGGGCTGACACAGAGAACTGGTGGCAGGGATGGGTGTCCTGGAGGGGGCACCCTCCGGCAGAGACACATAGGCAAGCACAAGTGTCTGTAGCACCCACCAGGGCCTGGCGAGCGGGTGGTCCTGGAGCCACAGGTTGGGGCACGGGGGGGCAGGGATCCTCGCCTAGACAGCCTTTGGCAGCGGCAGTGGGACCCACCCACAGTGACCTTTTCTGCAAGTACAGTGGGATCCTGCCTTTTAAGCCTGGGGACTCACAGGATCCCTCGGGCAGGAGGACTCCCTCTGCACGTGTGGCAGCGGGCAGGTATGGGGCAGGGGCGGCTGCACTCACCCAAGGCTGCTGGTGTAGGTCTGGCCCACTGCACAGTCATCGGGTGGGGACAGAGGGTTGAGCCAGAAGTTGGCTGCACACGTGGCACCAGGCTCCGAGGCGGGCATGCGCTCGAATCCATAGTCACTGGGAGGAGAGAACAGAGTCAGATGCAGGAGGAGAGGGGATTTCAGCCCCAGCCCACCCTGCCCCCAAGGGAGAGGTGGCCCATACAGGACAGTGGCTGGCACAGCAACTGGCGATGTAGTGTGCTGTGCTGGCAGGCTGGGGGTTTCCTGGTGGAGGTGGCATGCTCCGGATGTGCAGGAGCCACTGAAGAACAACCCTCTAGGGGGCTGGAGGCTGGGATGAGGGACAGCCAGGAAGGGATGGGCAAGGGTGGCCCAGAGGCCTGAGCTAGTGGTCACAGGCTTTTTTTTTTTTCCAGGACTGGTAATTGAACCCAGGAACTTGGTGCTGATCATCTCCAGCTCTTGTTTTATTTTTTATTTTGACATAGGGTCTCCAAGTTGCTATGTTGACCAAGCTACATTTAAACATGCAACCCTCCTGCCTCAGCCTCCCAGAGAGCAAGAAGCACAGGTATGCATCACTACACCTGGCCCACAGGCACTGTTGATTGGAGCAGGGGTGGTGTATGACTCTCACAGGGTCTCCGAGGAGGAGAGGGGCTAGGGTGCTACCTGCCCTCAGTGCCCTGCATGCCTCAATTTATCTTTCCACCTACAAAAGCCAAGGGACAGTTTGGAAAAACATGCCCAGGAGTTCGCTAACCTTTCAAACTCAAGAGGCCACTGGGACATGACACAGAAGGCTCTGGTGGCTGCCTGTGACTTGGGGCTGAGCTAGAAAAGTCAGAGTGGCCTCCAGGAGGGGCCTGGCCAGAGGCCAGCGCTCACCAGAGGAAGTCTGAGTCGCGGCACTGGCACACACGCGCTGTGAGCGCGGAGGTGAAGGTCCGGCCCTGGACGCACCAGGACGCCGGCTTCCTCTTCCGGAAGCTCCGCTGCTGCCCCATGATGCAATGGTCACCCTGTGGCAGGGACAAGGGTGAGGGGCTGCTGGGAGGGCACAGCTGTCTGCTGGCTGGCACTGCCCACCCTGTAGTTCCTCGGGCAACAGCTGAGGCAGGGGCCACCACTTTTACAGATGGGAAAAACTGAGGCCCACGGTGCTGGGCAAGTCTGAGGCCACACTGTGAAGGGCTCTCTCTCCCCACCTGCCTGGGCACAGGGGAACCTCGAGGACCCCTGGACAGGGCCCCACCTGGAGGCTGGTGAGGTCCCAGGAGCCGTAGTCGTCCTCGCCACACGGCCTGGAGAAGGAGGGCCGGAAGTCCACCTTGACCAGCTCCCAGTCGGAGCGGAAGCTGATGTGGCCGAAGACCCTGGAGACAGGGCCAGGAGACAGCGCCTCAGCCAGGCCACGCCCCCTCGGCTGGTTGAGCCACACTGCCCTCCCCGTGGCCCTTGTCACGTGCAGCTTTCTGGCTGCACTGGCGTGGCCCCACTGATGGGGCCCGGAGCCCTGGCACCTGAGCTGCTGTGGGGACGCTTCCAGGCAGCACTCACACTGCTCCTTGCCCTGTTTGTGGCGGAGGGCCCAGCCTCTCCCTGCCATCTTCCCGCCTCAGGTGAGGCAAGGCCAGGCCCTGGGATGCAGGGACAGGTGGCTGGGAGATGCCAGCCATGTAGGGGCATCCACAGTGTGCCGGAAGCCACGACCACCCTGTTTGCAGAAAAAGGTCCCGAGGCCCGGAGGTGGAGCCAGTTGCTCAGGGTCCCACAGCTCGCCTGCCTGTCCTTCAAGCTCCCTGACAAGCTTCTTCTCCATCCCTGTCCCCTGCTTCCTCCTCACTCTGAGGCTCCCAGGACCACCACAAAAGAGGGGCCCCACCTGTCCTGTCTGGGCCTCCTCAAATCCAGCTTGCAGTACCCTGGCCACATTACCAGAGCTAGACAGCTGCCAGAAGAAGTGATGCCCATACCTTGGCCCCTTTCTTCTGTGCCTGTGAGGGGCCCTGGCCTAGCCTTTGTTGATGGCATTGGGAAGTGCCGGTTGGGCGGTGTGGCACAGCAGGATAAGCAGGTCAGCAGTGCACACTGCTGATGCCCATGGTCTTCCCCAAGGGCTCCCCAAGGCCCAGGTCTTCTCCATGGCTCCAAATTCACTGTCCTGTGCCCACTGCTGATGACTCAAACACCTGGGACACGCACTAGTGTCCTCCCAGCCACCCTCACTGTCTATGGCCAGCAGTCCTGCTCCAAGTCTGTTACATTTTATATCTGAAGCGCCCCAAAGCCTCACTGTGCTCCCAGCGGTGCTGAGGGGAGTGCGCGACCGTGGGTGTGACACTCGGTCATGGGCCTGTGGCACGGGGCCATGAGCAGGGTCACTGATTGGATTAGCACAGCCCTAGATGACCGAATAGCTTTACTGAAGACAGAAGACCCATGCTGGGTGTGGGTGGCAGCCAGCAATAGGCTTGAGCCTGCATGGATCACAAGGGAAAGGAAGACCTCTGCCTCCTGCCGGCCCTCCATGGACTGTTTGCCTTGTGCATGCCCTCTGCTGTGCCACCCTGCCTGGGAGCCAGCCGGCTATGGACTGAAGCCTCCATACACTGAACTGAAATAAACCTCTCCTCTTTCAGCTTCTGGATGTCAAGTTTAGTGTCTCCGTGACAAGGAAGTATAGTGTCTCCATGACACTGTACCTCTGCCCGAGTGAGTGTGTGGTCCAGGGACCTTCCTGCTACCCGGGGGTGAGGATCCCCATGGATAGCCTCCACTGGGGCCTGGCTTCCCTCTGCCCACTCAGCTGCCCTTGCAGACACCAAATCCAGCTGAGGACCTTTCTGGTGGCTGCAGCTATGAGTGGCCGAGGCCACAAGTCATCCGTGTGACCCTTGTCACCTGCCCTGACCCATCACTGTAGCCTCTCTCAGTCATTCCCCTCTGACCTCAGAAACATAAAGTGTCCACTTTGTGGGGACACTTCCAGGTTTCCAGCCAACCTGGCACTACCCTGCTGTGCCCAGCCACAGGATCGTGCTGTTCCTTCTGCCCTAGCCTATGCCTGGGATCCCATCCTCTCTTCATGCATCCCCAGGAGGAGCATGGGACCATTATGCCCATCTTACAGATAGGGAAACTGAGGCTGGGTAATGAACTCACGCAGGATGGCAGAGCCACAGCCCCTATGGGGAGCCAACATTGGGTGTCACAACCTAGCAGCTTCCTATAGCCTCAGTTTACCCATCCTAAGAGTCACAGAGATGCTGAAACTTGGCTTGGTTACATTAATCCTGATGACAGTGATAAAACCTAAAACCTGCGTGGATGCTGTGAGACAGGGATGCCAACCTGATGCCCGACACACAGGATCAGCAGTGACCTGACCTGAGGGGCAGGCCAGTGCCCACCCCACTCCATCCCGGCTCAGCCTCCAAGGACCCTGCTGGCTCTAAGCTACTGTCACCCAGCCAGGCCCCCTAACTCTGCCTTGACACATCTGCTTCAAAGGGGGATCTGGTTCTAGGGGGATTGTAGGAGAGAAGAGAAAGGCATGCGTGGGACAGAAGCTGTGGGGATGCCCAGCTGGGGACAGCCCTGTGGCCATGGGCAGCAGAGTCCCTGTCCCACCACCCCAGGCCCACTTGGCTGGGTCACAAGTGGTGTGATCCATTTAATCTGAGCCCATAGCCCACCAGGGTCCTGAAAGTCCCCGTCCCAGTCCACAGCAGCTCTGGACACCAGGATCCCGTGTGTCTCTGTCCCTCACGGGGTGCAACTGGCCCAGAAAAGCTGGCTGGTCTGTGGCCTTGGGGTCCTGGGCAGGGGGCAGTGGGGACCCAGCCCAGCTCCCAGCCCTGCCCAATTGTAGTCCTCTCTGCAGCCCTGGCTGGGGCAGCTGCCTGGGCTCCTCCCAGTACCCAGGGCCACCTGTGAGGTACAGTGAGGTCCAGGTGGCTGGTTCCACCCAGGCCAGGGTGAGGGCAATGTCCTAAAGCGGGGACTCCCCGCCTACCTCAAAGGGCGGGGGTTGGGGGGATGGGGCCCGGAGCCGCCTGCCCCGCAGGAAGACGTCCGCGTGAGAACGCGACTCGCCTCCTGGTCCTGCATGGTCGCTGGTCCCCCGCGCCACTCACGTCATGACCAGTGTCTCATCTCCCGGCTCGCTCAGCAGCCCGTCCACGAACACCGAGGTGCCGGTGAAATTGTGCGTGCTCCACGTGACGCCCTCATCCACGCTGAACCTGTGGAAGGGGCCTCAGTGTCCCACAGAGGCCGCGGCCACACTCCAGCCCCTTCCTCTCTGGACACGTGGCCAGTAGCCCCCCTGCCAGTGTCTGCTGGAGCCAGAGGGCTCTTGCGACTCCCGCACAAGCCCTGGGCCCTTTACCCAGCTACCACAGGGACACCCGGCATTCTCGAGGTGCAGGGGGCCCCAGGCCTTGGAAACATCCAGCCTCACCCCACCCTGCTCTTCTGTAGACTAAAGAGAAACTGGCTTCCTACCAGCTGCCCGAGCTCTGCCTTTGGGACCCTAAGTTCACTCCGCTTCCCCACAGGCCCTTCAGGTGTGCAAAGCTGCTGCCCACCGTGCTCGCGTCCCAGCCCCCAAATGACTGATCTATGGCCACCAATCTGGAAAGCCTGTCCTGCCCCCAGGGGCTTCCCTCCGCCCCCCACCCTCACCCCAGCTCCCTCTGTTGTACCCTGGGGAGCACTGGGACATCCAGGGGCCCTGGGAGCTACTCTGCAGCGCCCCCTGCCGCCAAACTCCCTGACCGGCCACATCCACACCCACCTGAGGACCTTCAGAGGGATGGAGGTGTCCTTGATGGCCACGATCACACCACCGTGGTCCAGGTAAAGGATGTGGTGCTCCTCCTCAAACACCTGAGGGACAGCGCACAGTGGGCCACATGCCAGCGGGGCCTCAGGGAAGCCAGGGCGTGAGGTGACCACACCGCCAGCCATGGCCCTCGGACTCGGTGCCACGCCTTCCAGGGCCTCCAGACCCTGCAGGAGGATCCCTGGCCACGCTCTCCACCCTCCACCACTCTGGCACTGTCCCTGAATGCACCCAGGACCTTTGCACACACCACCGCCCTGCCTGCCAACCTCTTCCCCGATGACTCTGCCTTGTTAGCAGCCTCACTGGCACACCCTGCTGCTCACACAAACTCCCCTTAGAATGGGGCAGAGCCAGGCATAAGTCCCAGGATCTTGCTCCCTCCCTCCCATTCTGTTTCGTGGGGTGGGGGATTCCAGCCAGGCCAAAAGTCACCAGCAGAGCCATGGAGAATGCCATGGTTCAGCCTTTTGCTGTGGGCCTGGCAGGAGGTCCTCAAGCTGCAGGGCACCAGCCATGAGAGGGACAGGCAGTCAGCCAGGGGACCCTGTGCAACCCAGAGAGAGCTGGGCAGAAGCCACCTGCCATGCACACCTAGTGCTGCAAAAAGCATTTGCCCACTCAGCTCCTGCTAGGGCAACCCTAGGGGTGACCAGACGCTGACACACACAGGGCCCATCACCTTCATCTGCTCCTGCCTCAGCACCAGCTCCCACCCAGAGAATTGGGGACAAATGAGGACGCATTCCAAGAAACCAGCACCCTGAGCCCAGGCGGCCCGGGGCTGTGGAGTATGGAGCACGGCTCAGGTGGCCCAGGGCTGTGGGCTGTGGAATGTGGCACAGTCTCCGTGGGGAGAGCTCCTGCCCAGAAGCTTCCTTGCGCATGACTGAGGCTTGGGACAGCGAGTGGTGCTGCCCAGAGCTGCTCCCCTGGAGGTGGTGAGCTCCCCACACCAGTGAGCATCCCTGGAGAAGCAGTGCTCTTTTTTCAAGAATGTGGGTGCATGCAGGACCCTGGGGCCAGAACCGGGTGGTTCCAAGAGGCCGAGTGGACACACGGTGGGGCGGCCGAGCTTGCCTGTTCCCTTCCCGAGTGTGCCCAATGGGACCTGCACCTCACAGGGGCCGAATCTGTTGTCTCTCGAGGTCCCTCTGTCAAGGGTGACAGGCTATGGAATGTGGGGTGAACCCTGACTTGCACAGGTGGGGTTCCAAGGGGACCCTTGGCACCATGCCCCTCCCCCAGGACACCAAGAGAGTTTTGGTCACAGCCACCATGAGAAAGACAGACAGAGGTGCCTCTGAGCCACCCCGAGGACCCAAAAGAACATCATGCTCATTAGCTTGGAGTATCTCAAAAGAGGGGCCTGGGTTTCCCACCTCCTGGCAGAACACCGTGGTTCTCTATGCCTCAAGGGGTCCCCATCACCCAGGCCAGGCTTTCCCTGTGTCCCAAGCCTGGGTCCTGCAGGGCTCCTAGGGTTCACTGGCTCCTGGGCCGCACTGTCCTTGGCCATCATGGGGCTGAGTGTGTCAAAGACTTTGTCCATTCCAGGAGGTGTGCTTGTCACACATCTCCTGCCCTGGTCCTGTCCTGAGGCGTGTGGCGTGTCCCCACGTGGTGGCCAGGCGGTGCTGCATCTGCCTTCCACGCTGCATGTCCACCCTGCTGCCTGGGGCCTGCTTTTGCTCCTCTCCCCCTCACTGGACGCCAGGCCTGGCCTGCGTATCTCCTCAGGGCACACATCCACGTGCACACACACTGGCCAGCACCCATGGGGTCCCCAGCTCCTCCTCCCCACGCTCCAGCTGGGCTCCGTTCTCTCATCCATCTCTGCCATCCCCAAGTTTGAAATCCCACCAAGGTTTCTGGTGAGGGTGACAGCCCTGGATGTCTCATCTCATCTGTAAAACCACAGGGACTGCTAGAATGGACAGAGGTGACCTTTGAGGTCTCTCAAAATATTATATAGGATAAATATTATAATAGGATAAATCGCGTTTGCCCTTTTCAAAATGCCTTGTTTCTTGCATGTGATTGAAAACAATCAGGCCTTAAGCCAAGGAGGCAGGTGGACCCTGCATGTTGGGGATAAATGTCTGTACAGAGCCAGAGTCACTGCCACAAGGAAGGCACCGGCCACAACACAGCTGGACTTGAACTGGGTTCCCCATCCACAAAGCCCCACGCTACTCCAGCAAGTTCCACCTCCACCCCACCCCCAAAGAATCAGGGGCTGAGGGGAGGTAGGGTTGTGCTGGTGACATGGGGATCCTGGAGCTGTCATGGCTCGCTGTCCCCACATGCTGAAGGCCAAGGGGGTATCCCTGTGTGACTCTGCCTTCTGTAGGGGGGGCAGGTAGATGGCAGGGGCTGCTACCCACACACACCCTTCTTCCTTGCTCACCTTGACCATGGCTCTGCCTGTGGATCACACCCTGGTATACCCAGATACCCCAAGGCCCCCAGACCTGCCCTTCTCTCTTCCTCCACCTATGCATCCCATCTCCCCCACTTCTACCCAAGGAAGCCAGCCCAGGGGAGTTCCACCTCTAGTCTGGCCACAGAGGACACGGGGCGCTTCCACTCATGTGGTAGGGCACTGGTGCTGCAGTGGCTGTTCTGCTGAGGGGGGCAGGGGATAGGACAGCCATCTCCTGGAGTTCACTGCCTTACCTGTCGCCAGGTGCGCCCACAGTCTGCTGTGATGTACATCTCCTCCTTGTATTCCACCAGCTGTGAGCCCAGGTTACCTGGCCACAGGGAAAGGGGACACTGCTTTTGGGGTCCACGGCTCCTCTCTTTCACCTGGATGGAGTCACGCAGTCCCCGGGCACACAAAGTGCTTGTGCCCTGGTCCCAGGTTCATCACCAGAGCTGCCTTGCAGCATGTTCCTGCCGTCCTCCTGGGCCTGGGTCCCCTCCATGCAGTGACAGCCCAGCACTGCTGAAACCCTACTGCCCAAGTGGACAGTGCTCGGGCCCCTCAGAGAACTCACAGGCATGGCTCAAGAATAGGAAGGCAGCTCTGCACTGGGGTGCAATTTTGGAGTCCCGGCAACTGAGGCAGGAAGGCCCCAAGCTAGAGCTTGGCCCAGCCAACTCAGCAGCAGGGAGGCCATCTCAAAATTTTAAAAACTTAAGGGAATGTAGCTCACTGTGGAGGCCCTAGTAAAGGAAAGAAAGAAAAAGGAAAAAGAAGTGTGGCGGCCAGGACCAGGCCGCGGGGACCAGACGGCGAGCAGCTATGAGAGGCAGAGAAGGGGCCGGGGAGCTTGGGCAGCTGGCACACACCAGGGCAGGCCAGGGCTCCCTGGGCTCTGCCCACCCTCCCCCGTTCTGCCAGCCACCCTGACAGCCACCCTAAGAAGCCCGGATGTGACTGTGGGAGTGGAGTCAGAGTGGGCACGTGGACAGGGCTGCCCAGGAGTGCTGCTCCAGGAGGCAGAGCTTCTGCTGTACGGGCATGGCAGGAGTAGCGTTCCTTTTCCCAGAACAGGGCGGCGATGACACTGAAGCCACCTGGACTCATGGACAGCCCCAGAGGCCCTGCCTGGGTGACGTGCACATCATGTGCCTCTGCTTCATTCCTCTGCTTGGGATGTCACTTTGTCACTTGCCACCTGAAGCCCTTTCTGTATGACACACTCAGAAGTATTTTATTCAGTTCAAATTTAGGCATTATTGGAAAATTCCAAGGGAAACAGATTGTCCTCCAACAGATGAGTTTAAGTCTTGAGCAGAGTGTGTTCTCATTTTTCCATCCATCCATCCATCCATCCATCCATCCATCCATCCATCCATCCATCCATCCCCCATTCCCTATGCATCCATCCACTATCCAGTCATCACTTGGTCATCCACCCTTCTATTGTCAGTCCATCCATCTATTCATCCATCCATCCGCTCATTATCCACACATCCATCCCCCATGCATTATCTATGCATCCATTCATCCATCCATGCATCCCCCAAGTACCCACGCATCCATACGCTTATCTACCCATTATCCACGCCTCCACCCACTCACCCACCCACCCATCCTGTGTGCATCCATCCATTCATCTGCTCTTCCATTCTCCATGCACCCATCTACCCACTGTCTGCGCCCTCAGCTCAGCCCTGTGCTGCGCTCCGGGAGGCTGAGCCACATGCCCTCTGCCCTGCTCCCTGATAGCTCTCTGTCTGGAAGGGGTGAAGGTGGCTGTGCAATCACACTCAGCCAGGATAGGGGACCTGCAGGCACAGTGGCCACGTAGGGATTGAGGCAGGACATGACCTGCCCCTGATCCTGGAGAGACAAACATGAGCTGTCAGAGGGTACAGGGTGCAGGGAGAGGGGGCGAAGGTCTGCAGATGGGCGGCCTGGCGGAGGGCAGGCGCTAGATCTGGGCACTGCTGGCATAGCCCCTCCTGGCAGTGACTTCACTGCGTCGGTTCTACTCAGCCCAGCAGGGCAGTGAGTTTGGAGCTAGATGGCTAGGGAGGACCACCCGCCCACCTCGCTTCCTTCCAGGGCCCACGCTGGCCAGGAAATGTAAGTGAAGAGCTGGTAGCCGCCAAGACAAGAAAGGGCACAGCAAGATGAGGAGGAGGAAGGAAGAGTGGGGGAGGGGAGCTGCATCGACGCCCCCACAGCAGGCAAACACCTCCCATGGATCGCAGAGCCTTTGGGGCTGGAATACTCACTCGCAGCCCTAATGTTCTTCAGAGAGCGGTGACATTGACACTGTGCCTTTTGTATTTTGGTTAAGGATTTACACTGCACTGTAAATGCTCTATCCCATTATGGTTTGTATCCGGGTGTCCTCCACAAAGGACACCCTCCTCTCACGTGCTCAGAGCTGGAGCTTGCGGAGGGCCACTGGCCTCAGTATAACGGGGCGGGGCCTGGGAAGAAGAGGTGGTCCCTGAGGCGGGACCTGGTGGGAAGGTGGGCTCTGGGAGGTGGGCTGGGGGACAGCCCCAGAGGCAGGGCACGCTGGGAAGGGCAGGGCCTAGCATGGTCTGCAAAGGCCAGGCTCCCTCCTGACTCCTCCTTTCTCACTGTTTCCAGGGCCTCATGCTGTGAACCAGACCCCACTGCCAGCCCTGTCCACCATCCAGTCAGGGTTCTCCATGAGAGTTAAATATCTTTGAGAAACTGAAGCACTGACCGACCCTAACAGACACACCATGGCCCCGGGCCCTTGTCTGGCCACCCAATTCCCTCTGTTCAGGCAGCTTCCCTGGAGGGTGGCGTTCGGAGAGCAGAGCTGAGGCTGACCTTGGAGCAGGCTACCATGGACTGAAAGTACAGGTCAGCCTTTCTGAATCTCCATGCCCGCTTCTGTCTGTGTGGCGAGAGCCCTGGAGGGCCTGCTGTGAACCGGGCCTCACATCAGGAAATGGCGCTGGACCGGATGTGCCGTCTAGGCACCCCTGGAGCCTAGCGCACATCTGGGGCCCAGCTGCACCTAGCTTTCCCCTTCCCTGTAGCACCCTTTTCGCTGGGGCTAGGGCACACAGAGGCCAGGTGGTGGCTCAGTAAGCTCCGTGTTTGGGCCTTGCCTGTGACCACGTGCTGTGACAGAGCAGGGGATGTGGCTGGGCTCCTACCTGCATCTACTCAGTGACCACCTGCAGGGACCCTGATTCTGATTTGAATAACTCTTCTAACTCAAATGGATCTTGTTTGGCGGTGTTATTTGATCACACACCCAGTCACTCCTGAAGTAGGTTCTAGCTGCATGAGGACCACAAACACATCCACCAATTAATTTTGTTTTTTAAAAAGATGCTCTTCTTGCATACGATCCCTTGTCCTCCACTGTCTTCAGGGACTAATAGATGCCAGTCAGGACCTAAACCATCCACTGCCCTGCTTCCCTTTTCCCATTTCTCTCCTTCCTTTCCTGCACACATCCATCCAGTGTCCACGCAACCATCCACCCATCATTCCAGTGTCCATCCCTCTACCGTCCCTTTCCTGTCCGTACGCCCACCCACACATCCATCCTGTCTTCCTTCCATTCATCTGACGCATGCTGCATGTCCACGCTGAACCCCTCTCACCCCTCAGGGTTCTCCATGAGAGCTGAGCATCTTGGAGAAACTGAAGCACTGTTCCTAAATGGACCTGCCATGACCTAGGCCTTGCCTGGCCCCCCACTTCCCTCTGTGCAGGGGGCTTCCCTGGGCCACATGGCACCCACCTGCACCCATGATGAGGCCAGGGGCGGTGTCCTTGGTGTGCACGGTGCCTGACACGTAGGGGTTGTCCGCCCAGCGCAGGTGCAGGTGCAGATGGCAGTCAGGCTGTGAGGAGAAGGTGGTATGAGGAAGGAGGGTCTGCAGGGAATCCAGGCTTGAGGCCAGTCTGACCCAAGATGTCTGGGGACAAGGCAGGGCCAGGGGTGTGATGGAGGACAGCGCAGAGCCCCAGGAGCAGGAGCTGAGACTGATTGCCAGGTGAAGGCTGGAAGGGTGAGGCCAGCCCCTCCCAGCCTCTCTCTTGCCCCTGTGCTGGGCATCTGGGCTCTGCTCCCCTCAGTGTAGTGGGCAGAATTAAGTCAGAGGTGCTGTGTTGTGGCACAGCTTCCTGCTCCTCCTGGGCCCCTGTCACAGGCATCCTGTCCTAGTGACCAAGCACTTTTGGGCCATGGGAGGACATGCTCCTGGGACCCATGTGCTTCTGCTGCACCTGCTGACGACCCCTCCAGCACCTGAGCACTTGGGGTTTGGGTATCTGATGGCAGAGACGAAGGCTCCACATGGCCTCTGGCCCAGGGGTGCAGGGCAGCCTGGCCAACCAGGGCCAAGAAGGGAATGGGTCATCGCAGGGCTTCCTCTGGGCACCCAGATAGATGGGGTTGCCTGAGGCTGCCAGGGCAGAGGCAGGAGCCCAAGGGTGCACGTGCACCTGGTGGTGCTGAGAGGCCCTGGCAGAGGCGACCCTGGTGCATCGGGCCGGGCAGGCTGGGGGCAGGAGCTGGGTTCCGAGGTCCGGGGCAGCCTTTCCACTGGTAGGTGTTCTGCAGAAGTGCCCGGCAGAGCCGTCCTGAGGAGCAGTCACCCTCGGGATGAGAAATCAGCACTCAACTGCAGCTTCTGACCACCGAACACCCGGCACCGTCATGACGGAGCTTTGGGGACAGTGCCTGTCCTGCCCTCTGGCAGATGCCATGGCCCCAGGGGTGAGCGACTCAGCCACCCCCACTGCGCTGATTGAGCAGGAGCACTCTTGGCCCCCGCTGTCTCCCTGCACCCCATCGGGCGCCCCGCACATCTGCCTGGGGTGGCTCCCTTGCTAGTTTGCCCTGATTCTTATTAAGTCCACAATATAAATCTCACAGAGGTTATCTCCTCAGTGAGCCATATAATTGCACACAAGTCTATTCTTGGAAGAAACTTGCCCTGACAGATTAATATGGCTTAACTCTGCCCGCAGTGGTACAAAACTCAGCCCTTCCACAGCAGTTCTGTGCTCCAGGTGTTCTGCAAAGGGCAGGTAATTAACAGCATCTCAGACAGGTTTTGGGAGGCCCAGGTCCACCCCACTTCCCACTGGGAAGGAGGCCTCTCAGCCAGAGCTTGCAGAGCCCAGGCCAGGCTCCAAGTGCTCGCTCCTGGGCTCGAGACAGGGCCCGACTGGTTCCACACTCCCCCCCCCCCACCCCCCGTGGTTCCCATCGGAAGATGCCTATGGCCTGAGCTGGTGAGCAAAGGGCAAAGCCTGGGTTTACCATGGCAGAGTGCACACCTGCAGTGTTTCCTGAGGTAGCCCGAGCACCTGGCACAGGACCTGGCGCTCAGTGCTGCTGTGGGTTGGCTGGGTGTGGATTACCATAAAATAAAAACTGTGGTTCTTTCTGTGTTGCACATGAGAAAACTGAGGCAGAGAACTGGGTGGGTTCAGGCATCCCCAGAGTGTGGTCCCTGTGTACTGCGTACAGCTCACGGATGCTGTGGCCAATAAGACCCTGTGTAGGCAAGGTGTGGTCCCATGGGGGCAAGGGACATGTCAGAAGCCTGGCCAGACTTGGGGTCACTTGGCCTGCTCATCCCTGGCCTCTGCTGGCCTTTAGATGTCATCCTAGGCCGGGGCAGGGAAGGCCAAGAACCCTCTGTGCTATCTCCACCCTTGCCACAGGGACTCAGGCCACTGAGGCCACTCAGGATGCAGGAGTCCCAACTAGCCTGGGAGCCACTCGGCTGACATCTGGGGGTTCAGATGCCCACATCCACACGGAGGGGCCCTGGTGAGTGGGGCACTGCAGAGCTGGGATTCCTGGCTGCCGTGTGTGACTGTGCCAAGGTACGTAGCTATTGACAGAGGCCCCCCCTGCCGCCCCTCCCCCAGCCCCCGTGTTGTCCAGACCCTGAAGCTGGGCAGTGGGAGGGCACAGTCACTGCCTAGGCCTCGAAGTGGCTTGCCCGCTCTCCGCTAGCACCAGGGGACACATCACGTCCCTGGGGGAGGTGGCACTGTGCTGTGTGGCCATGCGGACTGCACACCCCGCTCCATGTTCCTTCTACACCCACCCCCTTGCCCTGTGGCAGTACAGCTCCATCAGATGGGGAGCACTCACTGGCTGGCAGTTGGTGGGCTTCCCGTTCATGTCGCTGCTGGGTGGCCTCAGGAAGTCCCAGTCGCGGCCCTTGTTGTAGGTGATAAGCGTCGTCACCTTTCCATCAACCTTCCGGTTCGCCAGAAAGACCCCTTTCACCCCCCTGACCTGGGACAGAGCACAGAAGGACCATGAGTTGCCCCAGGGCCCTTCGGGGACCTCCCGGGGGTCTGCACACACCATTCCTGTGACTTGGAGTCGTGAGCAGGACCTCTCTGGTCATGGATGGCGGGGACAGCCCTGGTCCCCTGGCTGCCTATGTTCAGGGCCACACTGTGCTCACCCCCCAGCCCTCTAGGGGACCCCCAGGCCCTGCGACGGCTTGGCCGCTGGGCCTCCCTGAGGACGAGGCCTCCGTCTCCTGACTCAGGGGGTCGGCTCTGCTCCCTATGCCTCTGTCTCCCTCCATGGCTCCCTTTCTCTGGGGCCTTACTAAGCTTATGGGGGTGACCCCATGGATCTGGGGCGTCTGCAAAGATAGGCACCTGCATCTGAGAAACCCTGATGGTCCCAAGACAAGCTCCCTGGCAAGTCCTCATTGCACGGACTACTTAGACCCACATTTAGTGAGACCTGCTCATGTGGCCAGGCTCAGGGAGTCCTCATGCCTCGGAGGGCAGAGGCTGCCTCTGCTCCTCTGTATACCATGTGCTATTGTTTCTCAAAAGTGCTTCAGGAAACTGAGGCCCAGAGGCTTCTGTGAGTACAGAGTCCTCTGGCCAGAGGTCATGATGGCACTGAGAGAAATAACATAGTCACCTGTGCCTTGGAGGTAAGGCATCAGGCTTAGTATTGTGTCAGTCTGCATGTGTCTCGAAACTCCAGGCCAGTGGACTTCCTATGTTCCACGGGAAGTTATGCAAATGTGTGGCTCTTGGGTAGCACACTATCAGTAGTGCCAGCACAGATGGCAGATAGATGAACGGTGGGTGGATTGCAGATAGATGGATAGATGGGCACATGGATGGGCAGGTGTATGCATGGGTAGGTGAACTGATGGGCAATGGATAGATGAGTGGGTGGATGGGGGATGATGGGTGGATGGATAGATGCATGGGTAGATGGACAGAGGAATGGGTAGAAAGCTGGATGGATGGTATGTTTGTTTCCTGTTGCTACTGTTTCAGATTATCACAGACTCAGTGGTTCCAACACCACTCACATACTGTTTCATAGATTTGGAGGTCAGCAGGCCTCGCATCTGGGGGAGGGGAGGGGCTTCTCTCTGGAGGCTCCACAGAGAGCTCGTTTTCTCCCTCCCGGCTTGTGGTGGCTGCCCCTGCTCTTTGGCTCCCTGATCTTCTTCCTTTTCCAAACCAGCAACATGCACCTCTCTGTTGTCACATCTCTTCTCCGACCCTCTTCTCCTGCCTCCCTCTCCCACTCTGAAGGCCCTGTTGACCCTGCTTGGCCATTCAGAAGATCCGTGGTCTTCCCACCCAGTAGTTGTCGGCCTCAGTTCCATCTGCAGCCTCCTTTCCCCACCAAGTGTCGTTGTCACACACATGGGTACCACGGGGATAGTATTCAGCCTAGCACAGCCCGCCCTCTTGCCCTGGAGTCCTTCATGCAGTCGCCCACCCCCCATCCCAGGCCCCTGAAGCTCTCGTCTCAGGACAGCATTCATTCAAAGCCAAGAAATCCCAGAACTTCCCACCAGGCTGGAGTTCCCAATGTTCTCAGGTAAACCAAGCGTGGGAGTTAAGGGATAGCCCCCTAGCTGTGTATCTCTGACCCTGGAGGCCACCTGTCCCGGGTGACCCCACCTCTATTTCATGGCTTCTGTAGCCACCACCAGAGGGAAATCACATGCCCAGTTATCCTGGGAGGCTTCCACGCGCCTGGGGGTCAGATCTTTCAGAGGCATTTCCCACACCTGACTGCCACACCTGTGGTCATCCTGCAGCCCCCGCTTTCCTGGCGTGGGTCTCTCTGCTCCCCCCCCCCCCGTGGGGCCTCAGGGGTTGCGGCTTCCCACAGCCAAACCAGCTTTTCCCATCTCCTCAGGCGCACACCACTCGCGCTCTGCTCAGTGGCCTCCTTGGTGCACATCCAGGTTCCCCCTGTCGGGGGGTGCAACCTCCCCTCTGACAAGGACCCCCCCTTTCCTAGTAGCAAGTTTTTGTGTCTTGCTAACACTGCCTTTTGGGCCCATTTTTCTAATGATTCGTCCAAGGCAATCCAAGATTTTTCTATTATCTCCTCAAAATTCTCCCAGCCTCTGCCAATTTTAAAGTCAATTGTACCTGCACAGATATTTGTTATAGCAGCCCCTTCCTTCCAGATGCCCACACCTACAGCTGCTGTAACAACTCGATTTGTCAGGAATCCGGCAGCCTAACCAACATATTTGTCTTTCTGGCATTCTTTTCTCACAGCTAAGACCTCGGTGTCCTGTCATAGGCAGGGATGATGCAGGCGGGTCCCCGGAGGCTCTGGGAGGTCACTGCCTCCATTTCCTGTGCGTGCCTCCAGGATCCTTTCTCCACCTCCTTCCCCTCCCCAGACCTTGAGAACACTCTGGCCCCAGCTGGGGTCAAGTGTCTCCTGTGTGGGTCCCACAAAATGGCAGGCCTAAAGCACAAACACTTCCAGGCCCTCGTGGCCTCTGGTGGCCCCACCCTGTGGCTGCACTGTCCCCAGTCCCGTGGCCTCAAGGCCTCCTTTTTTGTGTCCTATCAGGGCCCTGAGCACTGCACTAAGAACACCTGGTAAAGTTGAGACCACCCCGCCGAGTCTGTTCCTTGATTATAGATGCAAGCACCCCCAAGGGGGTGGGGTCACTTGGCGGCCTTCCAGGTGAGGTTGGGGACATCTCTTTCAGGGGCCACCATTAAGTCCCCTTTTGTAGCTGTCTCCAAGCTGGCCATAGCTGCTCAGGGTGGGGACAGGACTGTGAGGCCCCCAAGTACCTCCTAAGTCAAGCTCCAGCACAGGCAGGAGCTCAAACAGGACTTCACAGCCAGCCTTCGGAGGCAGTGAGCACAGTCTCCGTGACTGGCACAGTGCTAGCCATATGCCCTGGGCCCGCAAGCCACATGTCGCTGTCATGCCAGCTCTCGGTGTGGTTACCCGGGCAGCAAGCACTGGAACATCCTGGGCCACAGACACTGGTCTGCATGTAGGTGGAGTGGGGCCCTGGAGCCCTCACAGCAGCCTCAAGAGGCAGGTACTGCACAGAGGGGTTACTAAGCCCCCGGGACACAGCAAGCAAACAGAGCCCAGGGATGAACCCCGGCAAGTGAAGTCCAGAGCTGCACCTGTCACAGGTTAGGTGGAGTTCAAAGGCCAAGGCCCGCGTGGGGCCCAGCCGCCAGGAGCCCTTTGCTGGTGGTCACAGTGCTTCTGGGCCCGCGCTCTGCCCAGGTCCTTGCCTGGCACCTCTGCTTGGCTGCCACTCACTTCTGCAGCCTCCTCCAAGAAGTCTTCTCTGACTCCCACCTGGGCTGTGTCCCCAGGTGCCACGCACTGAATCAAGGCCACTGCTGGAGGGGGTCTGCCCGCTCCCTGGAGGGGAGGTGGCCCATGTATGTCCCTGTGTGACACTGAGACACTGTCACACATCCCTGTGGGAAGAACGGTCTCTGCACCTCACCCTCCACTGCTACACCCCAGTCAGGCAGCAGCGGGGCTGGGAGGGCTCTGCTTGGTGGTACCCAGGACAGCCTGCAGGACTGGGGAGGGCCGCCTGCAAGCAGCAGCAGCCAGCAGCCACCAGGCCAAGGGGCTCTGGCTCCCCTCTCTGGGTCGGCCTGGGGTGGGGACAACATCTCAATTTCCTGAGCTATATGTGGGTTACAGGGACAGAGGGCGGGGAGCTCAGAGCTAGGATGGGGCCCAGTGGGAGTCACGGCAGGGCCCACCTCAAGGATGTCGATGACCACGCTCTCTTCCGCCTGCCGTGAGCTGCGCACGTCCTCCAGCACCAAGGCATAGCGCACGCCGCGCGGGTCCGACTGGTACAGGTTGTAGGTGTCTGTCTGGTACCACTCCTGCACTGCCACGAACACCTGGCTCTCATCTGTGCTGATCACCTGCAGGTCCTGGGGACAGGGGTGGTGACAAGATGGCTGGTGGTGTGGGGCCCGAGCTGCCCTCTGACTAGATTTCACTCTGACTCCCCACACCCACTCAGAGATCGTGGGTGTGGAGTGTCACCACCCCGAGCCTCCACGTGCACAGCCCTGAGGTGGCATTTGGATGTGGCACACCTGGTCCAAAGAGACACCCCTGCCCCAGTCAGTCTGTCCTCTATCCCGGCCAGGACCCACGAGCCCCTCCAAGCCGCTGTGGTCAAGGAATTGGCAGATGGGTTTTGTCACTCTGTCCCTAGGGTCACCTGAGCTAGTGAGCTCCTTCTACCTGCTGTGTGGACACAGTCTCAGCCGTGGGAGTGCACAGGTGCAGCAAGGAGCCCTCTAAGGTGAACTGCTTAGGCTCAGAGTCTGGGACAGCCCCAGTGCCTGCTCTATGAGATGCTGTAGGTCATCACAGGCAGCCCCTGGCCATGCTGGTCAGGGAGGGCTTCCCTGAGGAAGGGAGCTCCACAGTGGAAAGTGTGGGAAAGGAGCAGCCAGGGGTGGTTCTTAGACTCAGTTTCCCCTTCTGGGAACAAGTGGGCAAAGTAGTTCCTTCCTGGACTCAGCACAGGGATCTCAACTTCCCATTCTAGATTTTAGAGCTCAGAAAAGGAATTGAAAGAAAGCCAGAGCTGGGCCTGATGGTGCAGGCCTGTAATAACAGCACCTAGGAAGCTGAGGCAGGAGGATTGTTACAAGTTTGAGACCAGCCTGGGCTATATTTATTTATTTATTTTTTGGCAGAACCGGGGATTAAACTTAGGCCCTTGCACTAGCCAGGGAAGTGCTCATTCCACTGAGCCATCTCCCAGCCCCCGAGCCTGGGCTATAAAGTGAACTCAAGGCCAGCCTGAGATACATAGAGAGACCCTGTCTCTAAAAGATAAGAGAAAGAGAGAGAGAAAGACAGAGACAGAGAAAGAAAGAAAGAAAGAAAGAAAGAAAGAAAGAAAGAAAGAAAGAAAGAAAGAAAGAAAGAAAGAAAGAAAGAAAGAAAGAAAACAAAAACAGATAGCCAGGCAAGATTGGTCTCTTGTCCCCCTTCCAGCCAGTGCCAAAGGCTATGGGCACCAGGGAGGGACCAGGGCACCTTCCCAGGTACTTTTGCTGTCTTCAGTCACCCTGAACCCCCACTGCCTATCTCCCTTATCCCCATCAGAAGGGGGACCCGGCTGATGTTTGTGCAAAGCAGAGTCCAGCCTGTGCTACAGCTGGAGCATGGGCTCAGCGGTGAGTTCGGGGTCCTTTGTGTTGTGCAGCCCTAAGAGGCTTTCGGAGAAAGGAATGGGAAGCTATGCAGCACACAGCAAATCGGGTCCCCAGTTAGAGCAGGATGGTCCGAGAAGGGTGTAGGGCCAGGGGTCCTGAGAGGGCTGCTGCTCCCAGCTGCCTCCTCCTCTCCCCACCCCTGACATAAAACCTTGGGTCCTGGCGCTGCACTGGTCTTAGCCCTGAGCCTCAGCATGGCCCCCAGGCCCAAGGGTCAAGCAATGATGCTGTTTTGCACCTGCAGGGGCATCTGGGGCTCCTCGAGGCTCTGCACTCCCAGCTTAGGCAGGGCTCACCACATATGGCTCACCTTTGCCTTTACAGCACCTGGCAATCGCACACACAACATGGGCTCTGCACCCAGCAAAGGCCTCTGTAGTCTGGCCTGAGACAGGTGTACGGGGACTCCAGAGAGTCCGACATTAATATTTAAGACTGTACATACAAGGCCTCGTCCTATGTGTGAGGCATGCTCTTTTCCCTGGTGGGGTCACAGCCTGCCTGTTTGCACTATACAGCGAGCATTTTCCTCTGCTATGAAAATTATTTATCTGCACCACGCTTATGGCTGTGGAACAAGAGGCTTGTGGCCCACTGTGTTCCATGGGACGGTTTCCCTGATGGTACCCTGCAGCCTGGCCCTACCTGCTAGCTGATTCCAGGACAGAGAGTCCTGTCCCCGTACTAGCTCCTCCACATGCATTGAGAAGGGAACCTGCCTCACTGCAGACCAGGAGCCTTTTTAAAGTGCTTCTCGCCTGCTGTTACATTGCTGCCTTGAAAGTTGATATTAATCCACCAGGGCGAGGGCTGCTTTCCTTCACATTTCCCATGATCCCCGTGGGCTCTTTAGAGTCCTTGCTGAGCAGAGCCAGAACTAATGGCACACCTGTGACTTCAGCATGTCGGAAGGACCTCAAGTTGGAGCCCACCCTGGCCAACTTTAGTGACTTAGGGGGTCACAGGGGTTATGACCTCAGCAGCTGCTCAGAGCTCCCTGGGGAATAGCCTGTACGGGTGGAGACCGTGGGAAGCAGCATGGGGAGCAGATGGGGTCTGCCCCAGCCAGGGAAAGCTTTGACAGGAAGACTGACATCCCTCACCCCTGAGGACGCCCAGGGTCACAGCCTGAAGTGAGCTGTCAGCCTTGCTCCACCCCCCCCACCCCCACCCCCGCCTTATCTAGGGTTCCTCTCTTAAGCCCACTCCTTCCCTTCCTGTGTTTTTATTTTCCAAATAAAGGAACAAGGGGCTCTTGACTCTCCTCCTTTCTGGCTCAGCGGGGGTCTCTGCCCTGGCAATAGCTCTGCAGGATGCAGGCTGTCCTCCCTGCTCTCTGGCCCGGGCCTCTGCTCAGCACTGTCCTCCCCAACCTTGGCAGGGGCCCCACATAGGAGGCGCCTTCCTTGGCCACCTGCCCTAAATCAGCTGTGGACACACCTATGTGTACATGCAAGCACATACATGTAACTTGTGTACTCATGCTGCATACATGCGAGCCTCCATGACTGCACACCTCATGTACAGGTCCGGCTCCCCATGCCACCCAGTCCCCACTGAGCCTCCACAGCAGGAGCCCAGAGACAGGACGCCACCAGCATGGGGCCTGCACTCAGCTCTGGTCTCTACCTGGCCGGGTGGCAGCCCCAGGCCACTCAGCATCTCTGAGCCCAGCCACTGCTCCACAACCAGGGAACACAGGAGAGCAGGGCGCCAGGTGCTGGCCCAGGGAGCAGGCACAAGGCGGTGCTCAAGAGCCTGCAGTGGCCCAGGCAGCATGCAGGGACTGGAATGCAGAGGTGAAGGAAACATAGGCCCTGCCTCAGAGCAAATAAGCCCAGGGAGAGAATTAGAGATGGGTGGGGGATCCCCCAAGCCTGGGCTCCAGGAAGGAGAGGAGATCGGGGAGAGTAGGGGCCTGGACCTTAGGGCCACTCACCAGCCGCCAGAGTTGACGCCCAGAACAAACCTTCAACCCTACCATGGATTCCGAGGTGTGGAGCCCTCTGCCCCAAGCCC
Source organism: Ctenomys sociabilis (assembly GCA_004027165.1). NCBI lineage: Eukaryota > Metazoa > Chordata > Mammalia > Rodentia > Ctenomyidae > Ctenomys > Ctenomys sociabilis. The sequence goes on from PVKA01018233.1 coordinate 26,219, forward strand.
TGGGGTTGCGCACTCCCCCCACCCCACTCCCTCCCGGGGTGCAAATCCTGTCCAAGAGGATCGTCCTGCTTGCTGCCCTTGGGTCTGTCAGGCTTTGTTTAGGACACTGAGAGCCCAGATGCCACCCAGCCCTGCAGGAGTAGAGGCTGTGAGAACAGAGGGCGCCGTGTCGCAGCTGTTCCTGGCTGTCCTGACCTAGGGCCCGGGCACCTGCGACCGCTCAGTACTGCCCACAAGGCGGAGCAACCTCGGGATGGGACCCCAGCACATGGGGGGGGGGGGTTAGGGGGGACGTTCTCACCTTCGGCAGTGCGTACTTGGGAAGCTTCATCAGGACAAAGTCACTGCGACGGTAAGAGACATAGTATTTAGTCCGGTTTGTTGAGGTTGCCTAGCAGGAGAAAAACATTTTTAAGGTGATTGCTTTCTCGTTAAGCCAGACTCTTATGAACAAAAACTATGTCATGTTCAGCTGGTGAAAATGCCCTTTTACTTCAGTTGTACTTATTCTGCCCCAAATGGACAGACTCCTACTCTTCCTTGAAAACCCCATATCAAAAGCCCTGGGAAGTTAGAATTAATCTTTTTCTCCATGCTTCCTTAGCACCTACTTTCCCTATATCTGCACTGTAGAACAAGGGGGAAAATGTTCCATTTCCCAAACTTGTCTTAAAAGGAGTAGGTTTTTTCTGCCACCAAGTGGGGAGGAGACAGCCACTGACAACCCTATGTCACAGAAAGTGGCCTCCAGACCCCATGTATAAAAAAAGTCACAGGAGCCATCAAGCACGTTCATGTAACCAGCACCGGCCACACAGACAGGGAGTGGAGCACAGTAGCCCTGTAGGACAGCCCTGTCCAGCAGACCTTGGGTGTTGGGAGGATGACCCCCCCCAAGGGCTCCCCTGCCCAACACAGATGGAGTCACTGAATAGCAGATCCAGAGAAAGTCGCAGTCATCCTCTAGACCGTGCCCTGGCTGCTGCTGGTGTCCCTGTGTTGGTGTCAGCCACCTGCTCTGGTCCCTCCTTCGTGGGACTCAGGCCATCTTGGTGGCTCCTAGAGCCACACCCACCCCCTGAGTTCCTCCCCCCATAGCAGACCTTTGTCACCCTTGTGATCAGGCTCTGGAGCCCAGGAGCCTAGTGACGCCCCAGCTGCTCCCAGGACCCTGCTCTGAGGGGCTGCGGGCAGGGCCTGCAATCCACACAGGTAGTGTGTGCAGCTGGGGCTTGGAGCCTGGCTCAGGAACAGGAGCAGGAGGAGGAAGGTGACGCGGGCCCAGCTGTGCCTAGAGAGGGGGACCTGGGGGGGCAAGGCCGGCAGTGCTGGAAGAGCAGGGGGTGTGGGGCACTGGAGGTGCTATGGGGCCCCCGTTGGGCTGTCTAAGGGAGCCGTGATCCCTGCGAGGGCAGCCTCAGGCACAGGCCACAAAGGAGCCTGGGAAGTTCCAGGCCTCTGACCGAGATGTGGGGCTGAGCTTCCTGTCAGTAGGACGGAACTGGCTCTACCCAGATTTGCTAAGGTGGAGCCCACAGTGGGGCTTGGACCTGGGAGCAGGGTCCCGTCGCTATTCACGGGTTGTGGCTGGCAGCCAGGACCAGAGACATCGCCGATGGGTACCACCTGGGGAATCACAGGAGGTGAAAGGGCTTTGGGCTGGACCCCAGTGTGGGGAGGCTCCCAGGCGGCCAGAAGTGGACCCCAGGAGCCCGTAGGGCTGCGCATGTGGTGGGCAGCCAAGGGACACTTGATGGCCAAGCAGCCAATTTATCGCCCCTTCCCCGAGTGGCTCCATTCCTAGGGTGGCTCAGACGCCACGTTGCTGTCGGCAAGCTCACCTTGAGGAAAATGTAATCGTCCTGCACGGTCAGCGAGCCGTGGTCAGTGGGGCCAGAGAACGGAGCTGTGAGCGTCCTGTTGGAGCAGTTGTGGATCTGACAGGTGACATAGCGAAAGCCTGCGGGGACACGTAGGCCACACTGCATGGGACAGCGGCACCAAGTCTACTCTGGAGGATGGTGGCGGGGAGCCGTGGAGGCCAACGGGCTGAGTCCAGGCCCTCCACTCGGGTCGGTATGTGGGTCTGGATGTAAGAGGCTTGGCCCCGTTACTCCTGTTGCCTGCTTAGGGATGGGGGCTGTGCCGGGAAGGAGCCCCCAAAAAGTAGGCCTAGGCAGGTGACCCCAGCGGGTGGCCCCATGTCTCATCTCCCTTTGTCACATTTATGGTCCAGCAAATGAGCACCTGCTTTGCTAGGCCACTGCCAACTATTCTGAGTACTGCCCTGCGTTTATGTGGAGGCTGAGCCTCGTGCTCCTTGCCAACTGGAGTGGGGACCACACGGAGCCTGGGAAAGCCAGTGCTGAGTCCACAGTGTAGCCCTGCACTGGGGGATGCACCACAGGCCAGAGACAGTGCTGTGCAGAGAGTGTAGGGGTCCAGGGCGCAGCGCAGAGCGGGTCCTTGGTCCCTAAGCTACATGCACCTCCACCATAGTGCTCAGCCTCAGGCCCTCCTGGACCAGGAGGCTTTGTGCAGCCCCACAGCAGTACAGCTCAGGGATGGGGCAGAGCCGGACCAGGTGCAGGGTTGGGTGCCTCTGAGTCCTTCTGCGACATCCCTTCCCTGCACATGGAGCCAGGTTTGGGCTGCTATAGATCAGTCACTGTCACTCACAGTCAGTCATCCATCCATCTACCCATCCATCCATTCATCCACGTATCCATCCAGTAACCCATCCATCTATCCACCCGTCCACCCATCCAGTCACTCATTCATTCTCATCTTCCTCTTACTCACCTACACATTCCCACTCACTCATTCACTCCCTCACCATCTTTCCTGAACATGTGCGCCCACTCACCCTTCCATCTGCCCATCTGTCTGTCTGGCCGTCCATGCTTCCTGCATCATCAGGGTCCCACTGTCCTCACTCACTGTGGCTGGACAGACAGACAGAGGCAGGTGGAAGGCGTGGCCCCTTTGCTCAGTGATTGCTGCCTCGTTGAAGGCTCTGAGCCGGCAGTGAGGAGACCAGCAGATCCCGGCGGGAAGGAGGGCAGGGAGCACCTTTTGGCCACCACCTGAGGGTCACTTTGCTTGTGGGAGCCGGGGACATTCACCACCTTTGTGCCCACACCTCACTCCCCAGGATGGGGCCATAGAACAGGCGGGTGGCCCTTGGTGAGAGCTCGCGTCCCTTTTCCTGGTGGCTGGCCGGGGTGGCATGACCACAACCACCTGCTGCTGTCCAGAGCCACATGCTGTCCTCAGGTGCGTGAGACATGGGTATGGTGGCTGTCCTGGAGTGGGGGAGGGGCACAGCAGGCACAGGGCCAGCCGTCCTGAGACCGAGACCGAGTGACAGGCCCCAGATGTTCTCCAGGTGGCCAAGGTGAGTGCGGTGATGACATCTGCCAGGCTGACCGTGTTTTCTCTCTCCACTTCACAGGTGGGGAGGCCCAGGCCCTCGTCCCCAGTCTCACTGGGCCCTACCACCACCCGGCCCCGCAGCTGGGTCTGCACCATCAGGCCAAGGGGCCCTACTGTGACAGCACAGGACCCTGCCTCAAGGGCCCTCTCAGAATGCTGCAGGATGGAGGTTTAATCTGCAGTCCTCTAGTTTGAATGTTCCAGAACCTCCCGTGGCTGTAGCACAGCCCACTTCCCCCACACAGCGCCACAGAGAGCCTTCCCTGTCGTGTGCACACAGCTCCCCAGCACCTGGGGGGAAGCCAGGGGCCCCCACACTGCCTCAGGGCCTGGCAACCCCACAGAGTTGGTGGGCGGGGGCGGCCTGTGCTCAGGGTCCGGAACAAATTGCCCTCTTAATAGAGTTTTCCACTGGAGCAGAGCTCCTTGACGAATTTATCCCCAGCAGGGAACAAGCACATTTAAAATTATGCCACATCGTAACACAGCGAGGTCACTGTGCTGGGCCAGTGCTGAGGACAAGAGGGGCTCAAGGGCACAGCAGAGCCATGGCAGGGGCTGGGGCACACAGGGACACCTGCATCCCCCACTTACCTCCACTGGGGTCCTGGGCCTCCATGTGGACCAAGTCAGGGTCAGCGTCCACCCCAGATACCGCCCTAGAACAGAAACAGAGGTCAGTATGGGCAGCAGATTGCAGGGTGCCTGCAGGTGCTCCAGATCCCCCACACCCCAGGGCTCCAGGGCCCAGGGTCTTGCTCTCTGGGTCGCAAGGACACAGCCTCCCTGGAGCCCAGGGGCAGGCACCTGCTTCCCCACTTGTCTCTGGAGCTGGTCAGCCTGGGCACTGCCTCAGTATTGCAGACAGAAGGACCCAGAGGAGCAAAGCTGCCCCAGGCCTCACAGCCCTGCCAGGTCCTAGGTTCCAGCTGGTCCTGATATGAGCTGCCCCCACCCCTTTTACCCCAGGGCACCTGTGAGGGTTCTGTGCTGTTGCCGGCCCCTCCCAGGGCATTACCCCCCTCCCCCGAGCTGCCTGGCCCCTCGCTGAGGTCAAGTTCTGCTGGGGCTGCACACCCCATCTTTGCCCGCTAGCCTGTACCAGGCCCTAGTCACGCCCAGGTGGGTGCAGGGTAGGCAGGTGGGACATGTACCTCATGGGGGAGCCCATCTGCCCTCCGGAAGCCAAGGGGTGCTGTGATGTGCCCAAAGCTCACCTGGGTCTACCTGGCCCATTCCAGACCCTGCTCACAGCATAGAGATGGATGCCGCACAGTGGGATGGCAGCTCCTGGTCAGGGTGCTCCCACTGGGGCCAGGCCCAGCCCCCTGCCAGCGTCCCTCTCAGCCCCTCGGTTTGGGGACAGCCTTGGAGGGTTTGTGAGGACCATGGGAACTGGGTGGCCATCCTGATACCTTGTGACTTCCTGCCTAGCTCTTCCTGGACCATGTGCAACTGGGAGACACCTGCCTGCCAGGTGCTGCAGCCTCCTACTGGCCAGGACACTCCAGAAGTCCCAAGTTTCATGAGCAAGCCCCACTTGCTGTCCCATGTGTCCTTGCCAGGGTGACATCTGCCAACCACTGATTGTGCCCAGCCTTTCAGGGCCCTGCCCACTCCATCACTGCCACTGGTCACATGGCACTGAGGACAGGAGCGTGCCATCCCCATGGCCGATGGTACCACAGGGACGGAGCTAGTCCCTTAAGTCCCCATCATGCTGGTGCCAGTCCCACCTGCCAAGTACCCAGCAGCCCCAGTGGAGATGCAGGTGTGGTGGAGTGGGCAGGCTGAGGAGTGCCCTGGAGCTCAAGGATATCAGAGACCAGAGCACCGGTGCCCACCATCCCAGTCCTAGGCAAGGGAGCCCCACTCTGGGGCAGGCATGGAGCCAGCAGCTTGGCTCCATGACCTCCTCCAGGACCACACTGCTCCTTCTACAGAGGGTCAGACTCCAGGGGGCAAATGAGGCTGGGCTGCGGCCACCCTCTGCTAGAGAGCACCTGGTGCCCAGCGCGCCATGGGCTCCTCCCTCAGTCACGCACTCCCTCGCTCACTCATCAAGCACTCATCTGATCCCTCCTCTGCTTGCATGCTTGCTTGCTTGCTCGCTCACTTCTTCACTCAGCACTGGCTCATCCACTCTTGCGCTCACTCACTCACTCACAGTGCCCGTGAGTCCCTGCCCAGAGATCCTTGGTCACTGATGTTTGAGGATCACATGCAACTTGCCTGGAGCAGCCTAGAGCCCAGAGCCCTGGTTGGAGACGTTTATGTCTGCTGAGGTCCCCAGCCCTGGGGTGGGCGCCTGCAGCTCTGGGAGAGAAGCCCCACAATGCAACAGTGACTCCTGCTCCTAATGCACAGGGCCCTGGGGGCCCTCAAAAGTGCCATGGCCCAGGCTCTGGGGACAACCTCCCCCACTCCACCCCCTCTCCCACAGATGGAGCCTCCTTCTGCCCAGTCAGATAGGGGCCACGGCTGGGGTGCAGCATGGGGGAGCACAACTGAGGACAAAAGCCCTGCCTCCCTGAGCCTCCATTCTGCTCTGTCACAGGACGGGAAGATGCCGGGCTGCCGTGGGAGTCCAGAGACTCTGGGCACTGTAGCCAAGTGCCTGCAAGCAGTCGGTGTGCAAAGCAGGCAGCTACCGGGCTTTTATACGGGGCTGCAGAGGGGGGAGGAAGGACAAGGATGCAGAAGGTGACAGCATGGGCACCCGGTGAGGGGCCCCAGTGAGCCCGCCCACTGCGCAGCCTGTCAAGTCTGGTTTGAGACCCCATGGGGGCCTGGCAATTCCTACTGTCAGTCCAAGGACAAAGAGCTCCTTGGAAAAGCTGTCAAAACAGCATTATTCACCTCCTGTCATGGGCCCCATCATCGGCTGTCACCACATTCCGGGAAGACCCTGCGGCCAGGCGGCCAAGCACAGCGTGATTATCTCTCACGCATAACAACTTGTGTGCTGGGGAAACTTGGGGGAAGAAATGATTTGATTTGCTGGAGATAATAGCATGTTTGAATTATCGCCAATTTCTCTTGCAGGGCTGGGTGCTGGCTTAGCTCTCTGCCAGAGCAATCTCTGCTAGGCAACTAGACCTGGGACTGTTGCAGCACCGCAGGGCTTTGTTCCCTGGGCCCTGAGGCTTAACAACACCACTTTCATCCCTGCTCCACTGCCTAGGAGCCTCAAGGCCCAGAGGTCCCCTCCCAGGCTGCTCCCACTCTTAACAGTTGTGACAAAGCCACTGATTGGTGGTGGTGCCCCAGGACAACGAAGGATCTGGGACCTTCCGTGGACAGCCATGCAGACTCAACCACAGTTCTCTCTGGGAGTAGCAGTACAGAAGCCAGGAGTCAGTGCCCAGAGGAGAGATGCCACAGCAGAGACCTAGAGCACCTCAACTTGTGTGTTAGAGCGGGGGCCTGGGGAGGGGCGAGATCTGGGTGTGGGCCCATGGAGTCCATCCATCACCAAGCTCATGGCTGATTGCATGCAGGGGGCCTGGCCGGAGGGCCACCAGGTGTGACCTGGAAGGAGGAGTTTTTGCTCTTCTCTGCTTCCCAGCTACTATGACAGGAACAGCTCTCCTTGGGGTCCCTCCAGCACCCTGCTTCTGCCTTGGAGCCACCTATCTGTCCACTGAACCCTCTGGAACCATAAGCCAAGAAGACTTCTCTTTCTTTAAACCATGGGTGCTGGGTACTTTATCCCAGCTGGGAAAGCTGACAAAGTCTTCCCTAGTGCCTGAGACAAAGCAGGAGGCCAGTGTTTGCAAGGCTAGCATGCAGTGATGGGAGGGTGAGAGGGGGGCAGCGACTGTTTCTGCTGTGCTTCTCCACCAGGGCAGGAGTGTGGTGAGGGTGAGGGCTGGTGCGATGGTGTGGGCCCTAGGAGCTGCGAAAGAGAGCAGATGGGACAGCATGTGTGTGCGCACGTGTGGGGCACGTGTGTGTACAGGTCTGAGCACAAGGAAGTGAGGCGTGGGGAGAGCAGCAGGAAGCCGCGTGTCTCCAAAGGGTTGAGCCAGAGAGCAGGCCACGGCCACGCCTGGGGATGGTGAGGGGCTGTTCCCCTTGCCTGGTCCCGGCTCCTGCTCAGTTCATGGGACCATGGCCAGTGCCTGTCCACCAGGGACACTGCTCGGGTCTCCAGCAAACCCCTTTCTCATCAGCCCTGCCTCCTTGGCCCCAACAGGGCCTGGATCCCTCAGGGTTCCCTATGCCACTCCCCTGGAGCCACCAATCCACTGGGGCCCCCTGGGGCAAGGACCTGCAGGAGGAGGGCGCTCACCAGAACACGTGGTCTTTGGTCACTTGCTCCTGCAGAAGCGTCCACTTCTTCCCCAGGTCAGACGATACATAGAGCTCCAGGGCAGAAAAACAAAAGTCTGGTTACAACCACATCAGGAATGAGCCACTGCTGAGCTGAGACGTGAACTCCCACTGTGACAGGGGCACAGGGCTCAGTCTTGCCCACAGACTCACAGGGAATCTAAGACTAGTCCCAAGGGCTGATGTTGAAGAGGGGGTGCCATGCATGGCAACCTGTCCCCAGAGGTCAGCTCGCTCACAGGAGCAGGCAGAGGGCCTCTAGGGTAAAAGCCGGTGAGGCCTTCCAGGGGAGGTATGCTGGGGCCTAGAACCAGGAAGGACTGTGCAACACCTGTGTAGGGGCGGGTGCCACAGCACATGCGCTGGGGCTCCTTGGATTCTGCCGAACACCAACTCTGGGGCCAGTCCTGGAGGCCCCTTGCTCCCAGCTCTTCCAGTGCCCCAGGGTGGCCCCACCCCCAGGGCCTGAGTGTCTGCCCTCCCTGAACAAGGGCCCCAAAGCCCCAGAGTGTGTATGGCCATTAACAGATCAGATCCAACACACTGACAGGTCCAGACCAGAAAGGGAAAGATTTGTCCTGGGTCCTGAGCATTTTTCACTTAACACCAGACCCTGGATGTGATGCAGTGCCCCTGCCTGAACACCCAGTTGAGGCAGGAAGAGACAAGGCACCCGGGAGCCATGATCCACGAGGACCCCAGCTCACCAGTGGCCGTGGTGAGGGCTGAGACCTGGGGAGGTGACTTGGGGCCAGTCAAGGACACAGAGGAGTGCCACAGAAGGGGCAGCGAGAGGCCCCTGGGCAGGCCCCAGGGGAATGGGCGCAGGGAAGGGTCCTCGGAGCTGTGCCCAGGTCTGGGGAAGGAGGGACAGCTGGTCTCTGGCATGTGCCGGTGGCTCTACCAGGACATCCTGTTCCAGAAGCGACCTTTGCAGATGCCTGTGTGGTGAGGCTGGGGTAGAGGCTGGTGTGATGGTATGGGTCCACAGAGCAAGCCTGGAAGCTGCTCCCAGGCCTGCTGAGCAGGACATGAGGCCCCTCTTCTGCTGACACAGTCAGAGAGGAACCTGGGATGCCCTGGCAGGGGAGACCAGGTATGGGGTGGGGGCGGAGCAGTGCGCAGGGAGGAGACCCCTCTGTGCTACCCAACCCCAGTCAGCAGGAGACCTAGTCACTCCATGTTTCCATGGAAACCTGGCTGCAAGACACAGGGCCCTTGGGAACAGAGGGGACACAGAAGTGGTAAATGACCTGCTACTTCCCTTTCTTCTCTGAACCAGGCGGGGAAACCCAGAGGCACTTTGCACCCAGGATGCCGTACAGGGTCTCCCAAGAAGACTAAGCCCAGGGCCTGGCTGAGCCTCTGTGCCCATCTGTGAGATAACCCTTGACTCCCAGACCCTCTGCATGGCCCACACCTCCTTCAGGCCTGGCATGAAGACACACAAGCTCCCCACTGTTTTTGTGTGTGTGTGTGTGGGTTATTTGGGGAGGGGTCCTTTTGAGACAGTATCTCACTAGCAGTTGAGGCTGGCCTTGAGCTCACTTTGTAGCCCAAGCTGGTCTCACACTCACAATGATCTGCCTCAGCCTCTGAGTGCTGGGATTACATGTGTGTGCCACCATGCCCACTGCCTGCCATTTTTGCAGGCTTCAGGGTGCAGAGCTCACAGAGCCACGAGGCTGCACTTGCTCTTGTGCCCCTGAACTGCCACAGGGAAGAGCAAGCCCTGCCTTCCCTGAGCTCTTGTGCAGTTCTCTGCCTGATCCACAGCCTGCTGCCTCCACAACACTGTCAAGAGAAGCCTGGCACTAAGCATCAGGGGACACCATAGAGGCCTAAGGGTTCTGAGTGGCGGGGCTGCCTTGGCCACATGGGTGTCCGGCCTCACGTTGCCCTTCCGCCTGCCAGGGCAGCAGCCCCAAACCTGCTCCTCCTCTTCCTGCAGCCCTCCCAGTGCCTAGGCAATCCCATGTGATGTCCCTCTGCATGGGGGTCCCCAGGCTCTGGAAGGATATGAGGGCTGCCGGCAGCAAGCAGGCCTGGAGAAGCGGGAGGTGCCCAGGGGCTGGGAATGGGGGGCTGAGCCTCAGGTGGGGGAGGGCTGCAGCTGTGCCTCACTGTGATTGCAGGAGTCCATAGCCTGGAGACTTCATCCTCAAATTTGCTAATGGAGCTTGGGGGCCTCTGGGAAATGATGGGGTCAGACTAGGTCAGGAGGGGCGCCCGGGGTGGCACTGGTGGCTTTAGGACAGAAGAGACCTGAGTAGGCTGATGGCCCTGCCTCTCCCTGGGAGCCCTGTGCCAGGTTATGACGTAGTCTGGGGTCTTGCCAGATGCTCAGCGGGGGTCGGGGCCAGGATGAGGCACATGGGCCCCCAGTCAACAAACCCCCTCCTCCTTCCTGTCTATTCTACAAACAGCATCCCTCTCCCTGGCCCACCCACTGCACCATCCCACCATAGCTGGAGGGGCTCTGCTCTCCTCTGTACCCACCCTACCCCTGTGGCTACCTCTTCTGTGCCAGGCAGGGAACAGCTCAGTGTCTTCAGACACCCAAAATACTGACACTACACATGGAGCAGGAGGAAAACATCTGCTTCCATGAGTGGAATTAACTTCTCGCTTCTTTGCACACTGCAGCACCTGACCTGCTGGCCTTGCGCCGGAGCCAACAGCTCTCTGGCTGCTGGCTGGTGCACCTGGAGTGTTTTCTGAATGAATGAACACACCTGACTCCAGGGCAGGCTGGGTGAGCTTATTCTGCAAAGGGCCAGAGGGTAAGTGCCCAGGCTCTGCAGCAACCATGCACCTGCCCCTGGGGCAAGGATCAGCCAGAGACCACACAAAAGCATGTGGTTTTGGGCATGGGCATGTGCCAATAAAACTTTACAAAAATAGGGGCCAGGTCATTGCTGCTTCGGGGAGCATGACAAGAAACTCTCGCATGTACTATTCAAAAGCACTTGTAAGCAAAGCTTTTGAGGGTTCCTCAGGACATGAGCCCCTCAAGGACAAGGGATGCACACTCTACATCCAACCTATGGGCTGGCCCAGCATGCAGCAGGTACTTGGTTCTGAGCCTAGAAGTTCCTGATTGGCCCTCAGTGAGAGCACCTGGCCACAGCTGTGGTGCTTGGTGCAGCCAGGTGCTGAGCTGAGCACATCAAAGGCCGCTCCTCTTAGCATAGATGTGCAAGTGCTCCTGCTCTGCCCTCTCACAGCCACCCATAAGCTGAGCAATGTTCCCTCCTTACAAATGAAAGAACTGGGGCGTGGAGAGGTGAGTGAGTTGCTCCCAGGTACACAGCGGCGGGTCAGACCAGACTTCTCTCTACATCAACCTGCACTCAGTACTGTTAGTGGCCAAGGATTCTTCTGGGAAGGATGGCCAGACATCTCTAGCCCTATCTGTGGGTCATCTGGTGACCCGGGCCAGTCCCCTTCTGCCTCATGTCTCAGTTTACTCATGCAAAAAATCAGGAGAGCACTGCACAATCTGGGGCAGCCAGGGAATAAAACAGGTTGCACATTAGTTTTGGAAGATTGGTGACAAAGCCTCCCCACGAATGGCTGGCATTATCTTTGTCACCACTGATGTGCTAGCATTTGTGATGCCTGTCCCCAAACTTTATGGGGCCTTTCCTGTATAGTCCCATGGGAAGTGATTTTATAGCCCACTGTCAATTGCGCTAGAAATACAAAATTTCTGCTTAATAAGTGACAGACAAGAACAAATAAATAAGAGTAAACACACCAGGGAGACTTCTACCTGTCACCACTGCTGAAACCTACACAGGCACATCCAGCAGGAGTGTGGCCTAGAAAGCACCAGAGGGAGAGTGCTCAGAGTGTGCAGCCTGATAAGAAGGGGAGGGGGAAGGCCAGAGGAAAGAGGCACACAGGAGAGCATGGCAGGGTGCAGCTCAGGGGTGCTGAGGGCTGTAGCTCTGCCTGGGCACCAAGGTGGCACCTGGGTGCAGGTGGAGGCACTTGTCACACTCCCCCCTTGCTCAGGGGGACTACTCTGAACTACTCTGTTCAGGCTGGGACGCACAGATTGCTTGGACTCTCTTGCAGTTAGACTCCTGGTATGACAGTTGCACTGAGGAGTTCAGGAAGGGCAAAGTAAGTTGAGGCATTGTCCTACTTCTTGGTGCATTTCTGGTGTCCAGCAGGCCACAGACATCTGCTCCAATTCAGGGCATAGAGATGGGAAGGGCTTGTATGGAGACAGCAGGACTCTGCATTCCAGTATCTCTAGCCAGGCCAAGGGGTTATAGCAGTAGCAACTTCAGCTGTCTGGATGTCACCCCAGCCATAAGTCCTTGACCTTGGTAAGCCCACTGGGCTCCTGGTGTCCACCTTAATGACGGACAGAGCTGGACACTCCGTGTGGATGAGCCTGACTGGATCTAGGAGATGCCTTGTGGGTCCAGTTCTACTAACAATTCAGAAAGCACCAGATCCTGCAGGCCAGGTCCCTTTCTGCTTAAATATCCCCTTCACTGGAGGATCCAAATGGCCAGAGCTAGAAAGAACATATCCTGAAGTTGAGGGTTCTCCTCACTCACAAGAGTGTTCTGTTCCTCAGAAGTCTTGTCCTGTCTTGGTCCTGCAGTCTGAGGTCAGAGAGGGCTATAAATGTGGTACTGAAGCTTGGGATCTTGTCAGAAGTTCACCTGATGAAAAGCCTGTTTCACAGCCCACGCTATGGGGACACTTTCCCTCGTGGCATCCCACACCCATTACCACAACCCCACCACTGACCCTTCCTTTGGCATGAATACACGCACACAGTGCTTTCCTGAGTGTGGCAGGGTTATGAGGCTTCCTTTCCCTGTGTGATCACCTCTATGCCTCTGAAGTTGTATTAGACAGTGAGACACTGTGACCAATTCTTTCAGGCCCTTGCTCAAGCATGCTTCTTTTAGGAAATGCTGTCTGATTGCTACCCAAAAGCATGCTCACGCCTCTGCTTCTGGAAGGCAGTCCCCAGCTCCGACCAATGTCTCACGGTTCTGGGAAGCAGAAGAGTGTCTTGATGGAGAGCAAAGTACACCAAAGCTCAAGGAAATAGGAAAGCAGGTCTGTTTTAGAAGTAGCACCCAGCTGTGCCAGCAGGCAGAGTACAGGGCAAGTGAGCTGGCGGGTGCTGTGCCTGCTGTCCACAGAGGGTCACACAGGAAGGGACTGCCAGGTCTCATAGGTTCCTGATCCTAGGTGGCCCTTGAGTTTGCTGGTCCTTGGTAAGCAATCACATTGGCTGTCACCTAGGAGCTTTCCAGACCTCAGATTAAGGGGTCAGAATGTCCCAAATTGTGCTAGCACAGGTGGAAGAACTGAGAGGAAGTTGTGGGCAGCCCAAGGCTGGGCAGAGGGTCTCTGCAGAGCCCAGCAGGAGTCAAGGAGGAGGAAGTGGTGGGTGGGAGGGGAGGGCTCTAGCCTGTGAGTCTGCAGATCCTGGTGAGTGGCACAGGTGTCACCCACTTGACGCTGGCATGGTGTGTGATTCACTTCAGTCAATGTGTGCACGTGCAGGGCAAGGCTGATGATCTGAAACTGCTGGTGCAATTTTTTTTTTTTTTTTTTTTTTTTTTTTTTTTTGTCCCCAGAGCCTCAGCCCTGCCATGGAATAGCATATTCCCCAGGAGAGAGTCATGACTCTGCAGCCCTGTGAGTACCAGGAACCACCTCTGGCCAATCCAGCCCTGCCCTGAGGACCAAGGACTGCCACCCAGTACCTATTGCTCCAGCCAGTGGTCCTGGGGATATGTGTTACTTGGCACATTGCAGCAGACACTGCCTAATACACCAGATTTTCTGAAGCCTGAAGCTGACATTTTTCTACCCAGCTTCTTAGGAATTAGAGAGTTCTGAAAAACTGTGAAGTCTTCCCCAAATTAAATCTCCACTGTCATTCTTATTAATTCCCCCAAATTGCTCTTTCCTTTTATAACCACAACTAAGTGTTTTTCTTCCCTTTTTCTTTCCTTGTAGACACAGAAAAAGAACCAAGGAAAATAACCAAGATTTCAGCTCCATTAATTTTTCAGGGCACCATAAATTAAAGAGCAATTGCAATGCAGTCAATTTCTGCAAGAAAATAAGTCTCCATGATTGTGCTTCAGTCTAATTACATGGAAAGCTAAATAGCGCTATTAATACCCAGCAGCACATGCTGTCCCCAAGGAGGTGTTTGGAGAGGAGAGAAAGCCCTCAAGGCCCAGGAAAGGAGAAATCCTTACAGCAGGCAGACCATCACAGGGTGGCCAGGGCCTGTCAGCAGCTGGGATCCAGGCCAGCCAGGGATCTCCATCTGGAGGTCTCCGACCTGGCTGGTCACTTCTGGCAGAAATTTGTCATCCATCCACCCATGGATTTATCGACCCAGCCATCATCCATCTATTTAGGCATGTACCCACTTCCCACTTATGCATCATCTATCCATATACTCTCCTGCCCAACCCCACCTCCATCCATCCTCATTGTCATCTACTACAATACTCACCTATGCACACACCCATCCATCCATGCACTCATTAACCCAGCCCTTGTGTCCATCCATCTATCCATCCATTCATTCATGTACGTACCCATCTACCTTCTGTTCATCCAACTATCCATCCATCCACCCAACCACTCATCCATCTATCTATCCAAGCATCCAACCATCCATCCACCCATCCATCATCCATCCATCCATCCATCCACCCATCCATCCATCCATCCTCCATCCACCCACCCACCCATCCATCCATCCATCCCACCAGCCAGCCAGCCAGCCAGCATATGTTTTCAGCCAGCAACTGAGGTGAAAATGGTGAAAAAGATCAGACACTGTCCTTGCACTACAGGAGCTTAGCCCAAGTATGCACAAAGGGTATAATTTTACAGAAGTTTCACAAATACATAATTACTCTTAGTACTCAGAGGAGGCCAAGGAGGACCCATGCTAACCTGGGGCTGTAAGTGGAAGGCTGTCGACTGGACAGCTGCTGTCTGCCCTACAGACCCTGCTGGCCCTCTGTGCCCTCGTTGGACCTGGGGACTGACCGTGCTGACAGTGTCCATAGACTCCCTCCCTCAGCCCATGCACAGCGCCAACAAAAGCCTAGAAAGAGGAGGGGGCTGGGATGTCTCCCGGCTCCTGACAGTGCAGCCACCATTCAGCAGGGGCCACGCTACCATTGCCAGGGCCAGGACTCCTCCTTGTCCTTTTCCATGCCTCCAACTGAGCACAGTGGAGGCTGAAAGTACCTACCCCAAAGATCGCTGTCAAGTACTGTGAGCCAAGGATATTACCCTTCAGGGCCAAAAGCCAGACCCTACAGATGGGTTAGTGAGGCTGCAGAAACTATCTCTGAGGACTACGGAGGTGGGGCTGATACGCAACCTGTGAGTCCTCACAAACTAGAGGGGCTGGGGAAATTTCACATGCACGCTCACGCACAGACACGGGCACATGGGTGTGCACACCTGCCCACACCTACATGCTTACACTGTGTGCTGCCACAATGGGGCAGAGGATCTGGGGTGCTGCTCTGGAGATGGGGTGATACAATCACAAGCCAGGGGATGCAGTAGCTGCTGGAACCCGGAGGGGCAAAGATGCATTTTGCCCTGGAGCCTGAGGAGGGATCCTGGACCTGCAGGCCCCCTGATTTCAGGCCAGGGATACCGAATTCCACCTCCTGGCCTCTGGAACATGGAGAGGAAACATTTGTGGAACATCGCAGGAATGCAGGAAGGCCTGTCCTCTGGCTCTGGCACCTCCTCCTGCCTCAGCTTTCAGCACCAGGCTTGGTCTCCCTTCCCACACACTGGACAGTGCTCCTCCATCCACCGGAGCTGGCACTGGCTGCCGCACACTGCAGGGTGCTGGCCCGTGGGCAGGTGCCTGGATTTCTTTAGGGTCTAGGGAACACAGTTCCCAGTGGGGCTGGTGAGCTGGCCCTGGACAACCCTCTTTTCTAGTATCTAGGCAGTGAGAAGGCCTGGAAATGCTAGCAGGGCAGTATGCAATGTTCTGGAAGTGAAGGACACCTATCCTTCCAGCCAGGGTGGGAGAGGAGAGGACGAGACCCCATTCGCATCCATAAGTGCCTGACCAGTCTCCACCAGGCCTAACTTCCACATGCTGGACAGGGCGTGGGGGGTGACAGACACTGCAGATGCCAATGCTGCTGGCCAAGAGAAGTGAGCTAGAGCCTGCATCCCCCAACCCCCAAAGGCCACCACTGTGTCAGCCCAGGGAGCTGAGTCCCTTTGACGCACAAGTCAGCTTCCATGCCAGCACCCGTCTGGTCGGGCACTCACCCTGGCCCAAGCCCTCCTACCTTGCTTTCCTTGGTGTAGGCCAGGACCTTGTCCTCATCCTTGGGGTGGAAGAGGAGGGTCTCCACGAAGAAGGGGCTGGGCTGCCTCTGGAAGCTGGCACCCTCATCAGTGCTCAGGAAGAGGTTCTGCTCACGGTCGCCGAGCGAGGAGCTCACCAGGATGATCTGAAATGCAGAGCAGGGGTGAGGCTGGCCATGGGGGACGGGTGTGACCAGGAGGTGCCGGCCGCCTCTCAGGACTGACCAGTGATGCTTCCCACTCATGCGGTGTCCCGACACTCACGCTGGAGGCCGAGGCTGCACCCCGACCCAAGGCCCCAGCTGAGAATCTACTCTGGGGAGCTGAGGCAGGGCGCACATCACTCACATAGCGGTAACAGGGTTTGGGGACCATTTGTACCCCAGGGGCAAAGCAGGACAAAGTGGGTGGACTGGGGTGATGGGGGACAGGGACTGCATGAGACAGAGGACAAGGCTGGCCCAGGGATGCACAGGAACTCAAGGGCTGGGGAGGGAGAGGAAGAATGGAGGAGAGGCAGGAAGCTGAGTTCTGAGCTCTGAGGTACCCCACAGTGAGCCAATGTCCCCAGAAAGATGAACCCTCGCCTCCCTCCCTTACCTGGAAACACAACCTTATCTAGAAATGGGGTTTGTGGCAATGTGGCCACAGATCTTGTGGTGAGGCCTTCCTGGACTCAGGTGGCCCTAAGTCCAACAGCCAGTGTCTTCATGGAAGGACAAGAAACCAAGACAGACAGCGGCACAAAGACAGTGGAGGGCACCTCTAGGAGGCCTTGGGCCTCACCAGTGCTGGAAGGCGCAGTGTGTGGATGACCCCGATCCCCACAGAAGCCACCACGCTCCCATCTGGACTCCTGGAGCATCCTGTCTCTGGGCAGCGGTAGGACCAGCTCCCCAGCCCCAGATGCACTGTGTCAGGTTAGCCACAGGACACACTTGGCTGTGGGGACCTCATGGAGTGAGGTGGGGAGTCAGCTAGTCACAGCATCACAGTGTCCTGGGGGTGGCAGAGACAAGGACCACACAGGACAGGGGTGGCACGGTTGCCCATGGCCTTGCCTGGGCTGATGCTCTGGTGGCCTGGTGAGACTGGAGATCCTGACGTCTCTATCTGCAGTGTCTACACCACACGTCCCTGAAGCACATTTGCAATGACAGGTGTTCTCCCACGGAGGGGTGGCCCGGGAATCCTTTTGCTTTAAAGATAGCCAGAGGCACTGTAAAGAAGCCAAGGGGCTGCTCCCCCTGTGCACCACCACATGGAGCCCTCTCTGGGGATGTTCAATGGGCCTGGCCTTGGAGTGCCAGCCACACGTCAGGGTTGGGGGACCACAGCACTCACTGGGTGGCCACCCTGGGCCACTCCTGGAGGCTGCCAGTCACTTTCTCTTGCCTCTATTTCAAATTCCTGCTTTTCTAGGCTGTCCAGGGATTCCCCGGCCTCACAGGGAGGGCAGGAAGGGCTTTGATGGTGCAGAAAATGCAGGCACTGGAGTATAACCACCCCATAGCCCAACAGTCAGCAAAAAGGCAGGCCCAGCACAGGGTATCGGGGTGCAGGAGTTCCGGCACCACTGGTCCCAGCTTCTGCCCTACAGATGCAGTTAGGTTAGCAAAGGCAGTAGCTGCTGGCTTCTTCCCATCTCTCGTTTCCATGAGGCCCAGCACTGTCAGTTTCGGGATAGGCCACTTCTGGGCCACCCCCTCCTTGGCGCTATCGCTGCTGGGCCTAGTGCCGTCCATCTACCCCTCCATCCATCTGTCCATCCATCCACCCATCCATCCATCTGTCCATCCATCCACCCATCCATCCATCTGTCCACCCACCCACCCATCCATCCATCTGTCCATCCATCTACCCATCCATCCATATATCCACCTGTCTATCCATCCATCCC
>PVKA01018234.1:0-44256 GCA_004027165.1 Ctenomys sociabilis
TTTTTTTTTTTTTTTTTGGCAGAACTGGGAATTGAACTCAAGCCCTTGCACTTGCCAGGGAAGCACTTATTCCACTGAGCCATCTCCCGGCCCCTTGCTGCATTATTTTTATATCAGGCTTCCCAAGACAAGCTTCAGGAAGAGGCTTTCAATGCAACCTTTCCTTCCAGCCCACAGAGGGTCTTGCCTACCGACCTTTAAGAGTAGGCTCAGGGCTTGAGGTTAAGTCACCCATTCCTGAGGGGATGACCTGGCTGACCTCCACAAGAGGAGTGGACCCAAAATACCACCTGGTGAAGTGAAAATAGGAAGGCATTACCTTTTGAATTTCTTGGGCTTTCTCAATGTTTTTGCTTTTCTCCTGCAACATTTTCTCAACCTGCTGGAGCCCACTGCTAATCTCCTGTATCTTCCTGCCCATCCCACAGGATGGTGAGCTCTTCAAGCCTTCATTGTTTATCTGCTCCAAAGGGGAGAATCATAGGTTAGAGAGGTCCTTTCTTCCAGGTCCACACAATGAAATGGAACTCACTGCTCTTGTAAAAAGTCTTGTATACAGTCTCAGTAAAAGTATCCCAAGCCATAATGGATAATGCCTTGGTGATAAGGTAGTGTAGCCAACTAACGAATGGCAGCTGTGCTTACCTGACCTTCTACATATAATCCAGAGGGGATGGAGAGACAGCTCAGCAGTCTAAATGCCTGCCTGGCAAATGCAAGGACCTGGGTTTTGAGCTCTGGGACAGCACACTGTGCTTAGCCCAGACCTCTGGGAACATGTGCCAGCTGTTGAAACCAGGCATGGTAGCGCATGCCTGTAATTCCAGCACTGGGGAGGCTGAGACAGAAGGATCACTACAAGTCTGAGCTGTGTAGTGAGACCCTGTACCAAATAAATAAATAAAATTAAAATAAACATAATCTAGAAATAAAGTGGTTAATGTAAATAACAAAAGTTATGTGCTGTGTATGAGGGTGAAAAAATTCCTGTGTGGTACATTATTTATTATACAGTCTCTCCAGTTTTATCAGAAAATTATCTGCACAGATCTGTTTTCAGTAAAACCAGACATATTCTCAAGCCAATTTTAAAAACAAAATGTAATTTCCATCTTTATATTCATCTGGGTAAAACAATCTTCTGTTTTGTGTGCCTGTTTCTCCTATGTATTTTCCCAGCAACCAGAAATCTAGCTTCCGGGCAGTTTAAGTTTAAAAACAAAAATCTAAATGACTTAAGAAAATAACTTATGCTGGGAAAGATAATATGTGCTGAATGTATCATTTTGCAAATACTGGATTAGTTTATGTTGCTTTTCTTTTTGATAGGCTTTCTCTAAGCAGGCACTAAATAACTAAATAGTACTATACACTTCATAGAATCCTTTTAATCCCCATGCTATCTGTGTAGCCACTGAGACTAATAGTGTCCCATGCAGATAAGCACACAGCTGCAGAAACCCAAACACACTAGGGCCAGAGCTGAGGTCACACAGGTCAAGGGAGGGCTAAACTTTGCCTGAGAAGACCTCAGTTTCCCAGACTTCATTCTGGGTTCTAGTCCCATCAGACTGTTGATTCTTTCCTACCCTGCACACCATACCACAGTTAAGACCATTTCTTTCTTTTTTTTTTCTTTTAATGTGGCCAGCTCAGCCCACCCTAGGGGCAGGGCTGGCATAGCATGTGGTGCCAGGGATCAAACTGCAGTCCCTACACTTGCATAAGCAGGTGCTTTAGACCACTGAGCTATCTCACTGGTCCCCAATTTTTTTTCAATCTCACTTGAATTCTGTATTATTTATTTCTTACAGGCAGTGTAACAAACATAAAATGGAGTCTTCTGATATTTGGGGCAGTTACTCTAGTAATACAAATCCAAACCATTTAGTTATACCACCAGAGTTGGGCCAACTAAACAGCTGGCTGCATACACACAATGAACTGTGTCTCCTGCCTGGAGCCCTCAGCTTCCTAAAGACCAAAAATAAGTACAAAAACCCATCTGCTTCGTGTTACAAACACACGTTCACAGTGGAAATGAGCAACCATTAAATCTCTGGTGATATAACTAAATGGTTTGGGTTTGTACCAGTAGAGTAACTGCCCCAAGTATCAGTTAATGAGTTGCCATTAACCTTGTCAGGCTTTTTATACAAATCACTCACGAGAATAACAGTTAGTTTTTCTCAATATATTTAGTAGCCTCTCAAAACCAAAACTTTCTCAAGCAAGTATTTAAAAGGTTTTCTTGTATGTAAATAAAAAAATTGTTATATTAGGTTACCCATTTTTTTTCTTTTTTGGCAGAATTGGGATTGAACTCAGGCCCTTGTGCTTGCCAGGGAAGCGTTTCTTCCACTGAGCCATCTCCCCAGGCCCTCATTTTTTTTTTTTTTTTAAATACAGAACAGATTTTTCTAAGAACTCTGTCAGTAAGTAAATGACAAGATTCCAGCAACAAAGTCTGGAATACTATTTTTGGCCTGAGAACTGAAGACCTGCATTGTTTATCAAGCTGTAAGTATTCCGAGCTCCAAAAAAGTGACACCAAAAGCCTCCAGTGGCTCCTGAACAAAGCAAAATTTTCTTCCATTGGGTTTGAGTTGCCTTTCTTATTCCAATAACTTGGTCTTGCTAAATACCTGTCTTCCATACTACAATATACTCCTGCCCTTGTTCAAGTCTGCATTCTTAAGTATAAAGATCTGTCCAGGTATGTTTTATGAGAATTCAGTTAGTATACTTAAAGACACTCAAGTTAAGTATTATTCCTAAAGAGTTGTGAAATTTGTGTTCTTATTGCTCTTGGTCATGATTTCCAAATGTTTCAGGGATTATATACACTAATCATCCATGTAAAAGTGTATGACTTTTTAAAGAGGGGGGAAAGAGAAACTAAGCATGCAGACAACTAAAATATACACATAATCTAATATTCTGTTATCTACATCACTTACTTAGGTCATCTTTATTTCAGCATTCAATGAAAATAACCCAACATTTAACAAAACTCTATAAAACCAGTCAGAGCTAAAATCAGGGCAAATGCAAAAATAACCTTAAGAGATGTCTCTTCTTTGCAATTATTCCATTCCAACAGCAGCAACCTGAGGGCAAACATTACCTTTTCATCTATGTCTTCTAGGGCTTTTCTGCATTCTTCCACCTGGGATTCAACCTCGGCGGGGACTATGGTATACATCTCAGAATACTTGATGCGCAGTTTTTCCATAATATTCCCAAAAGTTATCTTCCCTTTCTCAACAAAGCTCTGAAGCTCCTAAAAACAACAGTTTCCATACTCAGGGAAAGGTTTAGCTCTAAAAAGTGAAAGCGACTTTCCAGCAGTCCTCCTGACTTAAATAAGCAACCCCTGCATGACAAAACCTCACTATTGATACAAGCTGATTAACCCTGAGAGATACCAAGTTTAGTCAGATGATACTTTCTAATTTGTAAGAATTAAACTTGATAGCTCTTCACTGTGTCAAACCATTGTTGCAGGGAGAAAAAGAAAAGACATTACAACATCCTTCCTGCTTCTAAAGTACCTCTAGGATTTAACTGTATCCGAGCCTAGTCTAAAAAACTACAAGTAGCAAAAAGTTTCAAAGAGGTTTTATGGTGTTGTTATTAACTTGTTGCTATTTCTACTTCTTCCTAGTTATCATCACAACCAGTCAAGGCCACTAAAAAGCTCAATGCTCCAAGTGAAAGTGTCTGTTTCAGGTAATTAGACAGCCCAGCCTAGCTCAACTCCTTTCAAAAGGGAGAGTTCCAGTTCCACGTGAAGAATGTAGGTTTCAGGAGATAAAAAGAAGCCCGAACAAACAGCCCATTGGCTGTGGCCTAGAAATAAAATCTGATCTATGTACTCCCACAGTAATTATATAAAGGAGAAACTCATTGGTTTGGGAAAGGTTCCCAAAGATCAAGTGGAAAAATACTCCTTGACTTTCCTGTAGCTCTTTTGTTGTTTGTTTTGTTCATACAGTAGCGGTTCGGGGCATTATTTGTGTTAATGGAATGAATCACCATGCTGAAGAATGATGAAAATTTTAAATGGCTCTTCGATGTGTCACTGTTTTCTTTTTCTGAACAAGTCTGGACAGGGAACAGTAGAGCATGGTGCCATTCAGACACAGGAGGGGCTGGAGTTGCGGATGTCATCTGTCACCCACGCCTGGCCTAGAGGAAAGGCCTCCATTCACAGCGGGGCTCCAGGGCTGTGAGTTAATTTCCTTTTTTTACAAAGAATAACCAGAAGCCCTGGCACCCAGCAGCAAGGGGCTTTTAAATGCACCACTAAATGTCACTTTTTACCACTCATGTGGAAGTGGAAAGACAGAAGAGGTCAGTCTGAAGAAATGAGTTCTCCAAGTCCCCGGCCCCTGTCAGGTGAGACGTCATACCCCCTGGAGGAGTCTGCCAGGGAACCCATGGGAGCTCTGACCTCACACCTGCTGAGGAAGGCCTGGGGGCTCCACACCTGGTGACTCGCCCCAGCTCTCCAGCCACACCCAACCTCTTCAGGACTCCGCCCAGGTGATGCTTCTGCCTGTGCCTCTGTGTCCCCCTGGATTTTCCCTCCTGACATTTCTGTACCCCTCGTCAGTGAGCTACCTCCTCCCCAAGGACTCAGAACACCAGACCAGGGCCTGGGATCACCCACCCCTCACCTACCTCTAACTGTTCTGCCCGCTCTGGGTGACCCTCTGGGGCCACGTTTTGGAAAGATGTTGCACTCTGCATAAATAAATTCTTCAAAGCAATGATTTCTTTTGTGAAGGAAAGTCGCTCCTGGATTTCAGTGTGTATTAGTTCCTTACTGCTTTGAGCTTTCTGAAGAAGACTGAAAGAAAGCACCAAAATATAATTATTTCTGTGAAATAGTTTTATTTCAACAATTACAAAAATGTCTGAATTGTACACAAAAAAGGTGACTTTATTCCGATTTCCAATCATTTATACACCACATGCTTGAACGAACCTTGCCATTCTCTGAGCAACTTCTCCCAAGGCCTCGGCTACAATCTCTCTGTCCCACATGCCACATCCTCCCACACTCCCTGCAGGCTTGTCCTTGTCCTATACAGTCCTTGCTCTTGGACCAAAATGGCTTTGAGCTGGGCCTGGAGTCAACAGGTGGGCACCCATGCACTCAGCCCCATGTGGCTTTATCTCCTCAACTGACTCCAACTTGTGGTGGAGGAAGTGGCGTCGAAGAGGCTGCTGAGGGGGGAAACACCCTTCTGAGTATTTGCCAAATATTCAAGGTTCTGTGACGTACCAATAAACACATATTGGCTCTGTTCCCACACCTCTTAGCCAACACATTGCTTCTACCTGGCTGTTCTGTTGTTCCTTTTATATTTTTATTTTTTAAAATTTTTTCTTTTGTATTTGGTACAGGGTCTCACTATGCAGCTTGGACTCGTAGTAATTCTCCTGTTTTCAGCCTCCTCAGTGCTGGGATTACACATATCTGCCACCACGCCCAGTCTCAGTGGCTGGCTCAATGTGCCCAGGGGCAGGGCTAGTGGTCCATGTGGAACCAAGGATTGAACCCTGGTCCCTACACTTGCCTAAGATGCACTTAGTCCGCTGAGCTATCTCACTGGCCCTTGAACCATTTATATATTTTACTAATAAAGCAGTAAACATGTTCCCCCTGGTTCTAGGAGCTGCTCTAGTGAATTAACTGAACATGGGAGAGGCAGCCAGTAAAACACAAGAATGGTGACACTTCCAATTGGCTTCTACAGTGGGGACAGCATTGTGGATCTGAAATCTCAAAATGTAGGCTCTGAGCAATGTCCAGGTATCAGGACAGAACTGCAGGAAATCCAGCTGGTGTCAGCCCACATGTACCCATGAGTAAAGTCTTTTCTTTAAGAGCATTTCTAGTCATAAAATTATCATTTGATCCAGTGTTTCTACAACTTCTTGCTACCTGATCTGCTGACAGACCCAGGGATGCTGGCATAAGAATATTTACCAGATGAAAGTAATATAATTGCATATAAAATTTCTTATTTAGACCTTGGTTAATAAATGCTAGCATATTTATGTGGTAGATACACAGATATTTTAAAATAATGGCGGCACTGGAAAACAGACATGATATGCTGATAAATTATTTAGCAGAAGAGAACAATAGTAGTGTGATCTCCATTTGTTTAAAAAGTTTTTTTTTTTTTGTTGCTGTTGTTGTGGTATCAGGGATCCAACTCAGGACCTTGCGCTTGCCTGGCAGGCACTTATGCCATGAAGCTATCTCCCTGGCCCTAAAAAGGAATGCTTCAGTAAAAAAAAGTAAGAATACAAAAATCCAAATGAGAATAAAAGGAACTGGCAGTCACTGTTACTGAGTGATGAGATTAAGCGTTTTTTATGCCACTCTTCTTGAGTTTTCTCTACTTTCTAGTTTTCTTATAGAAAAACAGCAGGTATTAAAAAGAAATTTGAATGGCGTCTCCACTCTGTAATATCAGATAGAAAGTCAGTACTTGTTTTAATTATTGGCCCATGTCATCTGATTTGATGCCTATCACTGCTGACTCAATTCTGTAGTATACTTGTGCATTGTTCTACATACATGTGTGATATATTACGTACATAATACACACATGTTATATATGTGTATTGCCCAGCCAAGCACATTTCCCCAGGTCTTCATAGGCCTTACCTGTTGCATCGCTCTTGCATGGACACAAGCTCCTGAAGCACAGGCACTGTCCCTGTTCCGTCAGAACCTTCTGGGACATCCCGGATGCCTTTTGCATGCTGCATGAGTAGAGTCAGTACCAGCTGCTGCTTCTCCAGGCTGTCCTCACACTGGCACAGAGAGGTCAGCGCCTCAGAGAGTGCCTCTGTGCTGGCGCCCTCTTTCATTTGAGCAATTTCTGGGAGTTCCTCTTGAAGATTTTCTAGAATAATTGCTTCTCGTTCGATCTAATTCAATACCAACAACAACAGAGCAATAGTAAGTGAAACATATTCTTGCCATTACTAGGACCGGAAATATCCCCCATGGAGCCATAATTTTTGAATATGCATTAAAAGATTTGAATATGCTCTCTTTGAAGGGCTCTTATTACCATTTTTGAGTTCAAAGTGCGATTTGCCCTCTAAAGCTGGGAATAGTAGCCCTGTGCTAGCAGGTCCTAGCTGCTGCTCAAATAAAAGCATGATTAAAAACGAAGTGCCGCTGCTGTGGGCTGAGGCAAATGTTGCTGAAGATTTCTTTTCTGGTTTTTTTTTGGTGGTATGAGGGACCGAAATGAGGACCTTGCCCTTGCCAGGTAAGCACTTATTCCACTGAGCTATCTCCCTGACCCCTGTTGCTGAAGATTTAAAGAAGTTCATCTCCCTTTCAGATTGTTATGCAACACTCTCTTCTCTGAAGACATCCAGAGGGTTCCCACGCTCCTGTGCACACTCTCTGGTCCTCCCGTTGGCTGGAGGAATCTATCTCCTCCTGCCTGTGTCATGTTAACTCTCCTGCTCTGGTGTCGTTCATCTGCAGTCGGAGAGCACCACCCCAGTGGGCTCCCCTCACACTAATAAAATGATGAGCACAGCCCTGGGTATCTAGTAGGATGGGCTGAGGTGAAGAAAGCAAGCCCACGGGAAGGCAGGAGGCTCAGCACCAAGCAAGTTTCCAGGGCCTGGTGGCCTGAGGCATCCAAGGCCTCCAACTTCTGTTTCCTTTCATTTTAGGGGCTGGACCCAGGGCCCCACGCAGGATAGACAAGTACTGCACTACTGGGCTACAGCTTCAGGTTTAAAATTTTTACATCCAGGCTGGTCTCAGACATGCGAACCCCTGTCTGAGCCTTCCTGGTAGCTGAGATTACAGAATGTGCCGCCATGCCTGTCAAAGGTTCTCCTCTTTGGACTCCATCATTAAGAAAGGAGCTCTGGGTCGGCCTTTTGGATCTTGTGCAGAGAACAAAGCTCTATGGGGTTAATCAGCTGACTGTGAAGGGACCTCTGCCTGCCTTGGGCAAGATAACTGTGCTGCACCTGCAAGCTGCTCACACGCCCCAGTCTAGAGCAATAAAGCTCTAGACGCCCGGCTCAGAGATCAAATAGTTCTCTTAAAGGGAAAGATGGACTGCCTTTGTTTCTCAAGGCCCTGGTCATTCTCGAGGTCTCTGGCCTCCAATGTGCTCTCTTCTTTCTGCACCCCCATGAAACTCTCCATATATATAAGTAATCCAGGGTCTTAGCTCCCAGAGAGTTCTGACTTTCCTGGAGTCTCCCAAAATCATATTCCACTGTTTCTTCCTTTAAGCCTTCACTGTAAGTCATGTAGGAGGTTGGGAGCCTGATCAGTCCCAGACAAACATCTCAGAGCTCATGCATGGTACACTTGGATCCACTTATCAGATCCATTATGAACAATGCTGCCAAGTTGAGTGGCAAAAAATGGAAAAGATGAACTCTTACCATTGAGTGGTAGGACGAGGCAGAGCAGCAGAGGTGGCCACTGGTGCCTCATGACCCGCTTAGGTCCCCACACACTGTATTTGCAGGTACAAACATAGACCTAGCTATGGAAGCTGCCTTTTCTGGTCTCCTCACACCTAAGTATAGCTAGATGGAGGTCAGGGTCCACAGGCTGGGCAGGGCAGCCAGCCAAATGATCCCAGGCATGAGATGAGATTCCATGGATCACTGTGCCCATCTTCTCGACCAGCTCCCTTATCCCACAGATAAGGGAGCTGATGTGCTGATCCAAAGAGCCACGTCTGCTGTCCTGGGGCCTCTTCTGGTGTTTGCCTACGTGGTGACAGCCATAAATGGGAAAACGCTGTGACAGGGATTCAATCACAGCCAAAGGCCAAAGTGCACAGACCTCTCCTGTTTCTGGGCTCCTAGTCCCTACTCATGTCTTTCAGTGTCATTTTCCAAGGTGAAGCACCTGCTGGGCAGCCCTAGCCCCAGGCTCTGCCACCTGCTGTAAGTGGTGAGTGACTGAGGAGAGAACCCAAAGGGGAACCTTGTAGGGCACAGCTGGGTATAGAACCCAGGGCCTCATGCAGACGGGTGTCAGGGATTCCCATATGGTACTAAACCCAGTCCAAGAACAAGTCTTAGTAAGACTTAATTTTACTAAATTTAATAATAATTTTACTAAAAAGCCAGGCAATTCTTCATCTTGAGAATGGATAAAAACTGTGCTTCCCCCAGTCAGCAGAACCCTACTCAGAAATAAAGAACAACTCAACTATGGAGAAAAACAGTACCAAGAATGGATTTCAAATGCATTATTAGAGAAGAGAAGCCAAAAGTGATAAGTCAGACGAACTCATTTTATATGTTTTGGAAAAGGAAAAACTACAGGAAAAGAAAAGGATCACATGAAGGGACATGGGGAACTTTTTAGGGAACATGAAAATGTCCTAAATCTTGGTTTTGATGGTGGTCATGTGACTACAAGCCTATGTCAAAGCTCAACAAATTTTATGCTAAATTTTTGTTGCTTTGGGGACAGAGATAGTTCTCAAAACAGGCAAATAAATGTCATGAAGATTATGCATGTACTTAGCCATCTTCAAAGGGCTCCGCAAACCCTTGATTTTCTTTGGACTTAGAATCCAAATAATATTGGCCATAAAACATTTATGCTCAGTCAATTATAAAGAAGAGTTAAGAAAGAGAAGGGGCTGGATGTGACGGTGCACAGCAGTCCTCCCAGCACGGGGAGCAGGGGTAAGGGGAGCATGAGTTCTACCCAGCCCTGGCAACTTGGTGACTTAGCAAGACTCCATCAGAAAAATGTAAAATAGCAAGGTGTGGTGGCACATGCCTGTAATCTCAGCCCTTGGGAGGCTGAGGTAGAAGGACCAAGGTTAAGGCCAGCCTGGGCTACACAGCAAGACTGTCTGAGTGAGTGAGTGAGTGAGTGAGTGAGTGAATGAATGAATGAATGAATGAACGAATGAATGAAGAAAGGAATAAATAAATAAAGGGTTGGGGATGTAACTCAGTGTGAAAATCCTGAGTTTAATTGACAGTACTGAGAGGAAGGGAGGAGGAGGGGAAGGGAGGTAGGGAGGGAGGAAGAGATGAAGTGGAGGATAAGAAAGATAAAAAAGAGGATATGAAAAAAGGAGAAAGTGAGGGAGGGAAGATCTTAGCTGTATCAAAAGCTAACATAAGGGAAAGAATAAAAAACCCAGAACTACTGTGACAAGAGCTAACAAAGAAAGACTTTTGGTACAAGTGAGGGAAACTGGCTTCCAGCTCCAATTATCTCTGAACAGACTTGGCTTTATTCTACCACACTAAGATCACTGACGCATAAAATAAGTGATTACCCTGGATAACTGCAAGTTAATAATTATACCAAGTACATTCTGTTTATAAAACAGAAGGAATGGAAGGGGCAAAAGCCTAATAAAAACTTAAACTTCTTTTTTAATTTGCAAATGCATAAGCTGGGCATTTAAGGTTTCAAAAAATCTTATGCACATCATTTATTTCAAATGCTTATACTACTTTAAATATTTAAAAAGCAAAAATTTATTTTGTCACATATGAAGGCACCAACCATGCTCAGAGAATCTTACAGGTGCAGATGTTTGGATGGAATTTTTGTTTAAGCTGGCTCAGGATGCCTTAAGGGCAGGTCTAGGAAGGCACAAGGATCTGGGGAATCAAACCACAGCATCCTGAGCCTGACCAGTTTGCTTCAGCAGGCACTTGAACAATTGAGCTAATGGGCAAGCATGCTCCCAGGATGATGTAATTTTTACTAGGCAGAGAAGAGCCATTTTGAACTCATACATTTAGAGTAGGGGTGTAGCACTTGCCAAGTGTGTGCAAGGCCCTAGCTTTGAGCCCCCAAAACCAAAAATTATGTATCAATCCGATGTATGCAACTGTAACATAGAAGCCAGGTAGTGGTGTTCCTACAGTCCCAGGTACTTGGGAGGTGGCAGTATGTATAACACACACACACACACACACACACACACACACACACGAGTATGTATACCTATCAGTATAGATTTATCAATATAAATAAGACTGATGAAGAGCTATTTTGGATTCCTATGAGGGCAAAGGAGACAATAATGCATGTGACTCGATAAAACCTTAACCCAGCGCTCAGAGCCATCTCTATTCTTTTAGTAATTGTTATTGTACCGCATTAGGTCATTTGCTTATGCTTCTCTTCCAAAAATACATTGTGTTGGCAGATTTTTTCAAATGTTTGTGTGAATAATTAAAACACTTTGAATGGTCAGAATTAATAAGGTCTGGCTGCAGATAGGTAGAAGGCAACATTGTGATAAAAATTAAAAGGAGCCAGGCCTGGCAATGCACGTCTGCAACCCCAAGGAAGCTGAGGTAGGAAGACTTTGGCGAGTTTGAGTCCAGCCTGAACTACAGAGCAAGTCCTTGTCTCAAAAAATCAAGACAAAAAATCCTCAGAATCAGGGATAAAACAAAGCGAGAAGAACAAAATTTGGAATTATCCCAGATTGGATCTGAGTAAGAGCCATCCCTCAACAAATGTTTTCTATGGTCCCAGCAGGTGGGAGGCTGCAGCAGGGCCGGTTGCAAGGCTCACTCAACTCCACCTCAGCCCACAGGGCCTCTCAGGCCACTGCCTGATGTCCGGGGCTCAGGCCCCAATTACAAAATGGTATCAGTCATTTACCTCCTGAGGCCAAGACACTGCCTGAGCTCTCCTCAGCAGCCACAGTGGGACTCAGAAGACGGGTCATTTTCAAGCTTCCTCACAGCTGGAACCTTGAAGAGATTTCTCTCTAATCAAGCTTTATCAGCACCACTGAAATGCTACTAGTTTTCAAGAACACCAAGTTCTACATGGGTTAACACAGTGCTTAAAACTTCGGTCCCAAAGCATGAGACTTCCCTACAATTAGTGTCGATTCTTCTATAAGTAAATTCTCAAGTAAATTCGGCAGAAGTTATGAAATGAATGAGACAGAAAGGTTTCCATTTAATGTTCTCATTTGTACCTCATTTATACCTGGCCCTTTGAAAAGATTACAGAATCGTCTAAGACAATTTTGCACAATTTTTAATTTTCTTTCTTTATGTATGTGAAGCCCAAATCCTAAGCCATGATTAAACTGACACTGTGATTGAGACATATTACAGAGGTCTCGTCTGAGGCATTTTTCAGCGAGAACATTGTACCTTGTATCTTCAGGTCCACACTTAACAACTGCGGCTAATTTCCATAGCTAACAATTGTGGTTAATTTCAAAATTAGTTGATTATTATGCACACTGCCTAATTCTAACCTCCAGTACAATGAATGTTGAGATAGTTACTTTTTAAGAGGTGTTAACTTATCTTGAGAATAAAGATTTTAAAATTCTAACCAGCAAGTAGTCACTCATTTATAAGAATTATCTGATACATGTATTTTTAAAACCACGATCATAAAACAACCTCAATAATCTCTTGGTGACTATTTTAACAGGGCCTGACCTCTATAAACAGCAACATGGGACATGAAGCGGTACCTTGTTCACCAACTTGATCCTTTTCACAATTCTGATTCCAAATGGAATTGGATGAGAACCAAATTAAAATTTCCCTGTAACGTCAACAATGAACCTGAGCATTGAATTTGCAACTTTTTTTTTTTTTTTGGTACTAGGAATCGAACTCAGGACCTTGGGCTTGTCAGGCAGGCACTGTGCTCCTGAGCTATATCCCTGACCCTGAGCACTGAATTTGATTTGGTTCTTGTCCCATTCGGTTTGTGACCAGAATCCTCACGACACAAAGTAGCGAACAAGTCATAATATTTGTCTGCCATCAACACGCCACACTCACTTCCTCGCTGACGAGCTTCCACTCCTGTGCCAAGTCCTCGCTCCACAGGGCCCACTCCCTGGCGGCCTCCAGCGCGCGCAGCCACCGCTCCCACAGCGCCGCCGCGGCCCCGCGCATGCACGCGCCGTCACCCTCGGTGCACCTGCGACCCAGGAGCCGCGCAGCCCTGCGCAGCTGCAGCAGTTCCTCCTCGGCGGCCAGGAGATCGGACACCAGGGCCTTTGGAAAGAAGAGAAAAGGAGAGAGGGGCAGAGTGTCTCATGTTCTTCTGCAACCCAGAAATAATCTCAAATTTTGAACAATTAATGATTTTTAAGCCTCTGCAGGTAGCACACGTTCCATTTCCTGTCCTTCAGGAAGTTGATTTGGCCGGATGAGCTTTACCTATGTAGTCTGTTCTGGGCGAGCGTGGGACCATGGGGACAAATAGTGACCCATAGACCAAAACTTCCAAGTTAGAATGCATTTTCAAAGGTAAATATTCTATTTTATTTTTATTTATTTATTTATATTTGTATTTTTAGGGAAGGATCTACAGGGTGTTCAGGGTCTCATTACTAGCTCTGATTCATAATGATCCATTTGTTTAGAGCCTCCCACAAGCTGGGATTACACCCAGTCTCAATTGCCATCTCAACATGCTCCAGGGATGCTTGCAGGTGCTTTAATTCACTGAGCTATTTGGCCAGCCCTCAAAGGTAAATATTCTAAAAGGGTATTTTATTATTTTAACTTAAGTCTCATTTTTTCACTAGGTAGTTCATCTGTACATTTACTGTACAAATACCAATACAATTTAATGTTTTTCTTTTTAGTGTCTATTTTGGGGGGATGTTAAGCACAGATGACTTCAAATGCCCTCATCCAAATGATAAAATAACACCTCAGATTCTAACAGATGACAAAAAGCAAAAACCTGAATCGTTTAGTAGAAATATAAGGTGACAAATTCAGGTGAGCAAAGACGGCGACAGCTCCCTGTCTGCGGCTCTGTTACTAATCCAGCAGGATCCCTCAAAGTAATGGAAAAGCGAAGGTTCCAGAAGGCTACTACTAAGGTCAGACAGCCCGCAGGGGAGGACTGCCCGGCCAGTCCGGCTCATTGCGCCTCTCAGAACCACCGCTCCATGCTTTTCTCTCCAGCTTCTGGCTGGAGGAATCGTCACAGGTCACAGCCACATTCTGTGCTGCTCCTCACGCTGTGCTAAGTGTCAAGCTGTCACCCAGACTCGCTGGGGACCCGCACAAGCCATTACCTTGCTCTGCTCCCAGCGCCCCAGAGCTTCTTTGTAAGACACGGGCAGCAGGCACATGGCCAGCCTGAGGGCCGTCTCTGCTTTCTGGAGGCGAGCACAGATGTCTTCTTTAGTGCTTTTGTAGCATTTGTAATCCTCAACACACCTGAATGTGACACAGATAGAGGAAAAACATCAGATTTTAAGAACACAATTTTGAACTCTCCAAAGTCGAATTTTCCAAATTCAACTTAAAAAAAAAGAAATATCATTCTCTCTTCTCTCCTCCTCTCTCTCTCTCCTCTTCTCCTCTGTCTCTTCTCCTCCTCTCTTCTCTCCTCTCCTCCTCTCTCTCTCTCTTCTCCTTTGTCTCTTCTCCTCCTCTCTTCTCCTCTCTCTCTCCTCCTTCCTCTCTCTCTCTCTCTCAGAACAGGGGATTGAACTCAGACCCTTGTGCTTGCCAGGGAAGTGCTTATTCCACTGAGCCATCTCCCCAGCCCTGCATTTTCTTTTCTTATGCCATTCAATGCATTTTGCAAACATTTACTGACTACCCATCCCCAGAGGGATTACGGATCACTTAAACACAAACTTAAGGCTGCCCTCAAAACAACTAACTTGGAGAGCTTTTAAAAAATAAGAGTTCTTTTCATTAAAGCAAAAACTAGTATTTGTAAACACTATTAATGATCTATAAATGGGTACAATTCATGGAAAAACCCACTAAGTCTAAAAATGCTCTTCTCTTTTGGTTCATTAATTCAGTTTCTGTAACCTACCTTAAGGAACTAATCCTAAATATAAGAAACTTCCTGAAACAACAGATAAAATCTTCTGCACAGTAAAATCTTATTCATCAGCAAAAGCTGTCTCTAACGAACAAGTTAAATTATAAGAAACCATTTTAGGGCCGGGAAAATGGCTCAGTGGAATAAGAAACCATTTTATAAAGTTCTGCGTAACAATTACAATTGTCTGTATAAAGGGTTTGTCACAATGAGAAGAAAAAGGCAAAAAAAATTAAAGTAGGCTATTTATACACATGTTGTGAACTATTAAAACACTATTAAAATTATGTATGTAAAATACTGACCTCAAATACCCACAGAGAACAATTTACAAATCTGCATCAAATGTACTTTTAAACCAAATAAGCACAACAATAAATTGGCAAGAAATTAAAGACCCCAACTTTACATAAATATGCAAAGTTGGGGCTCCAGGCTTTCCCCGCCTGGAGAGTAGTTGTGAGTTTTAGTCTCCTCTGACTCCTCTTATCAAGCAGGCCTGCATGGGTTGAATAGATGTTTAATAGAGAACTCCCTCTGTGAAGATATTTTAGTACAAAACTTTGAAGGACTGACAAGCCCTTACAGAATAAATTCATACAAAGTAGTAAGAAAACAATAACCCAATAAATATGGATAAAGGCTCGAATAGACATTTCACAGAAGAGTAACTATGGATGGATGATCAATAGATACTCAGATCAAACTCAGCAGTGAGAGAAATGCAAATAAAACCACAGTGAGGTTAATTCTTACTCATTAGACTGACAAAAATAACTAGTAAGGGTATGAGACAAATGGATTGCTTTATTTGGCATTACAAATTAAGGCTGCTCATATCTGTTCACATAGGCACCCACCCTTAGATATATACCACGGAAAACTCTTGCATTTAAAACTGTTCCTATGGGCACTCTTCATGAGGGCAAAATTAAATAAAACTGAAAAAAATGCAAGGGTTCATCGATAGCAGGTACACAGTTTTTACTAAAGACTAAGCACGAGTCATAATTATGAGTTTCAAAAAGGAACAGAATACACACTTGGTGCTGGCTTAAAAGTCACTGAAATAGAACACATCCATTGTAACAGTATGATGAAAAGCAGAGAGGAGAGGAGGAAAAATAGTTCTGAGCGGAGACAGAAAGAACACACAAAACAAATTAATGACATTTATCTTTGAAACTTTGGGTACAACATGTCTACTTTGGGCTGGGTATATAGCAAAGTGGTATCAGCATCTGTCTGGCAAGCGCAAGATCCCAAGTTCGATTCCTAGTATCAACAAAGCCAAAATTATTTTATCTCTTTATGTCCTATACATACTTTCATAAACATTCTATTGAATGTAACCAATATCTAAATAGAAAACAATTAGAGTAAAAAATTTATCATGGGGCTGGGGAGATAGCTCAGTGGCATAAGTGCCTGCCTGGAAAGTGCAAGGTTCCAAGCTTGATCTCTGGTACTGCAAACCATGTCGGCCCCAAAACCCTGCATGTGCTGTGCTGGAGCCAGAACAGGGCATGGTGGCACATGCCTGTAATCCCAGTGCTCGGGAGGCTGAGACAGGAAGATTGCTGTGAGTTCAGGATCAGCCTGGGGGCTACAAAAGTGAGCACAGGGCCAGTTCAAACTGTGTAGTAAGACCCTGTCTCAAAATAAATAAATAAAATTTATCATGGTTTTCTTTAGTGACACATTTATTTTTACTTTTCCAGGGGAGATGTCTCAGTGGATTAAGCGCTTGATTCCCTGTCAAGTGCAAGGGCCTGAGTTCAATCCCCAGTTCCATTTATTTTCTTTTCCATATCGTGCAAATTATCTCTAACAAATATATATTAAGTATAAAGCAAAAACCCTACATCTCACGATCAAAAACTATTGCTTCCAGGAAGACTTGCCTGGCCGTCTCTGCTGCCTCTGCGCTGGCTGCCTCTTTCAAGGGCAGGCTTCTGGAAACAAGGTCCCGCAAAGTGTGCTGAAGCTGCATTTGGGCCTCTGGACTGGACACACATCCCAGTTTCTCAGTGAGGTCCTCAATGAGCGTTATTGTGGATTCCAACTCCTCTTGCTTCCAACCAGACCTGGCCAGTGACTCCTCTGGATTGTGCAGGTCCACTGTGCGGGACACAAACGCGGCTTCAAGGGACGCGAGAATTCCCATGGCCCTGCTGACTGCTTCATTGTACTGCATGAGATTTTCATAAGTGCTATTCAGGACATTCTGGGGAATAAGAGATGAAAGGCCGTGATCAAAGAACTCCAGGTTCTCTTGTGCTTTTAAGGCAACTGTTGTGTTACTCATTTTAGTTCAGGTGCATCATGGAGCAGTCTTGGACCTTGGTTTTGTCATTAAAATAACAAAGAGGTCACTGACTGTAAAGGTCCCCTCTCATTCACTTCTTATCTTTATGGTGACTATAGCAATTATTTCTTGAAAGTCTATTTGAACCGAAAGGTCTCAAATTACCACAACATTTGTTATGAATCTATTTAAACAACACAGTAGGGCTTATCACATGACTCCATTTAC
The DNA here is from genome assembly GCA_004027165.1 of Ctenomys sociabilis. Lineage (NCBI taxonomy): Eukaryota > Metazoa > Chordata > Mammalia > Rodentia > Ctenomyidae > Ctenomys > Ctenomys sociabilis. The sequence continues at coordinate 17,394 of PVKA01018234.1, forward strand.
TTTACTTTTTTTTTTGTGGCAGAACCAGGGATTGAACTCACGCCCTTGCGCTTACCAGGGAAGCACTTTTTCCACTGAGCCATCTCCCCGGCCCCCATGACTGTATTTTCTATAGCATTTACATCTACCAAAATATTTGAAATGCATTATCTAATAATGTTCAAATCAAGTTAATTTCTCAATTTTGCAAGTTAATTGTGATACAAGACTGTGGAAAGAATTATATAAAAGTACAGCATAATGTCTAATATATCCAGCCAGCTGTCAGAAGCAAAGTCAGGAGCATGCTGGAGTCACTCCTCAACGGAGGTCAGCAAAGGTCTGCAATGCCAGCTTTGCTGTTAGAACACAGCAGCCATGTGCAGCTCACCAACAAATGGGCAGTTGTGTTTCAATAAAACTTTATTTAGAAGTCAAGTAGTATGGTCAGGATTTGGCCTCTAGCACTTAATTTGACAATTCCTGATCTAGACTCAGATAGATCTCAATTTTATCCTTCATTCTGTTAATCTTTCAAGACACTGAAAAAAAATTTCAAGTCTCAGAGTTCAAATTTTCCTATTTTATTATTTTTGTGGTATAGGAAATTGAACATAGGGACCTGTACATGATTGTGTGATCATGTACCACTGAGTTACTCTCCAAACTCTTTAATTTTCCTTTAATCAAAGCTCACAAGAGCAACAACCTTACAGAGTCACTGTGAAGATAAAACACAGAGTAGTGTTACACTTAGCACACGGTAAATTCTAAAGTTTTGGATGTTTTTCCTTCTATACATCTTTCATCATATCTCACTATCTCTAAAAGCAAAACAAACAGCAATAACAAAAACCCCAAAAGCTTTATTCTCGGTTCAATCAGGGCTATGAGGGAAGCAGGAATAAAAGACATCAGCTGTGTCCCTCTCCACGCTACAATGGGCCAAATTCTGAAGTAGAATGGATCAAGATTATCCAAGTGGCTCACTGGATTTCTGAAAACAGCTATTTCCTTGTAAAAACTGTAGCTTCTATAGAAGTAGAGGTATTAATCAGAGTAAAACAAAAACCATGAAATATAGATGCATTTAATCACTACTTCAAAAAGAACTTACTGTGCGTAAGTCAGTGCTTTTGCTGAGCTGCATCTGAAGATCCTCAACGTCATGCAACTTTGTTTCCACGTCACTAGGGTCACAGGAGTTTTCCTCTCTCTGCTTCCTGGCAAGAGCCACAGCTTTGATACTGTACCAGGCAGCATGAATTTGGTCCTGAAGAGTTTCACAATTATCCTTCTCATTTTGAATGTGATTAATGTCCAAATTTATAAGCAAAGGCTGCTCTAGTTGAGATTTTATCCCATTTAAAACATGCAAAGAATTTTCCAGTTTGTCTTGAAAGTGCTTTTCATCTACTACCTCTGGCTGGAATTGTACCACATTTTGGAGAGCCCTGTGAAGCTCAGCATTTTCTTCGGCTGCCAGCTTTAGCTGTGCAATTTCTTTCTCTTTAAATGAATCTTCAAAGGCATTATTTTCATTCAGTTCTTTCATTATGTCATAATATAAGACCTGGGCTTTCTCAGTTTTCTCAGTCAAAATTTCAGCACTGAGAACACTGCTTTCTGGTGAAGGAGTAGATTTTAGCACTAATTCAGCCTTTTTCTTAATTTGCAAATCCTTAGCCCTCATTTGACTTAGCAATGCTTGGTATTTGCCATGTTCTGCCACAAATACATCCAACTGCTTGACTTTTTCTTCAAGTTCCTTTTCTTTTGCTAACACTTGGGTTTGTAACTGGTCAAGCTGTGAACCATCCCAGCTCAGTCCTGCAACGTCAAACACTTCTCTAACTTTCAGAACTTGTAAGATGCTACACCGAATGCCAGCAAGTCTGTCTTTAAGATGCTGAAACTCTTCTTTCATGTCTTGACTTGTTTCTGGGTTCAGTGGTACATCATCATGCTGAACACTGTCAAGCTCCTCCTGAAGCAGGGATTTGTTTTCATGAAACTCTCTGTAAGAACTTAGCTTGTGTTCTACCTCACTGCATTTATTCTGAATGCATCTTTGAATTCTGTTGACTCCAGTCTTCAGATTATTCAAATGATTATGCAAAAATAATCTCTCAAACACACTGAGATCCTCACAGATGCCTGTTAGTTCCTGAAGAGATGCTGATATCAGAATCTCAACCTCCTGCAGGCCCTTCTGGGATGCTTTCAGAGCGGCATGGTGATGCTCCAGTTCGGCTTCTGTGGGGGCCACCTCTGTGTTGGGAATTATCAGAGCTTCATGTCCTCGAAGAGCCAGCTGAGCCTCCCTCATCATTTCAAATAATTTGCTTCTTTCTTCCAATTTAAACTCTAATTGCTGTGACCTCTGAGTTGATTTTAAAAGTAGCATTTGGTACTGGTTCTGTAAGTCCTCCAGGATGCTATTTAAATTCTCTCTCTCACTTGTGGTGAGGCTAGGAATGAGAGCTTGAACCTCATCGGCCAGTGCCTCCATGGCCTGCTGCTTGTCCAGAATGTCACCACACATCACCTTGAATTTTTTGATCTGGGAAAGGATGTCGTCAGGCAGAAAAGATACGGGAAGCATGAGTTCACCCGATAGATTCTTGACCCATACAAGCATCTCCTTCAGCTTGTTCTTTATGCCACACTTCTTAATATGCCTTTCCATCTCCAGGCTTAATGGCTCCAAGGCTTCCCACTGCTTCTTCATATCATGTATTGCATCTTCCAAAATACTTTTCTCTTTCTCTCCCCAAATCCTCTTCAACTGCACTTCAGTTTGACTCTTGACAGTGGCAAATCCATGCCGGGTAGCCTGGAGCTCAGCGGCCAGGGCAACGATGCTTTGGCTCCCATCCTGCTCTTCTGGTAAGTTTGGCCCTAACTGTGGCCACCGCTGCTGCTGCCGCAGCAGAGAAATCTTGAGGTCATGGATCTTATTTCTGAGGGAGGTGAATTCATCACATTCCATTACATGCTGAGAATGCTTCCTCTGGGTCAGCTGTTCCAGGTGTTCCCAACCACGCTCCAGCTGCTTCATCCGGCTCTGCAACAGCTGCTTATCCATGTCAGCCACGTGGCTGGACAACGTCTCCCACTGGACCTGCAACTCGAGTAAGGAACCTTTTTCTTTTTCTATTGATTCTAGGAACTTCTTAATTTTGTCCAGGTACACTTCACTGTCCAGTGGTCCCCTAGAGCAAGAATAAAACCAGAAGTCATTAGTACTTCATGCTTATTATACTTTAACATGTAGTTAGAGGTCATTAAAAGAAACCACTTATGCTCTGAATTGACAAAACAGAGCAGGATGCCTAGCAAAGTACTTTACCCTGAAATAACTGAATCTTGCTTCCTGGGGCTCTCACTCAATGTGTTGGCAACGCAAGGGCTCACTGTAAAGCAAGTAGAAGCCACAGCACCAAGCAGAGTGCAGAGAACGGCACAGCTGGACACACCTCACACACTGTGCTGGACGAAGGCTAGCTCCGAGATGACCACGCTGTCCAGCACCTCTGTCACCACCTCCCCAACATAAATACTGACTAAGAAGCTGCTGGCCTACAGGAAGGAGCAGCGGTGGTTAACTTGTTTTGTCTACTTCTTTCAATTCTGTTATCGTTTTCTCTTCTTAGTTTCTTATATATTTCTTTCTTTCTTCTTCTAATTTTGCACGCCTACGTCTGGTAATGTGAACAACTAATCTGAAGACAGCAACAGGCAATACAACAGATACTTTGAAATGCTCATCAGTTTACTTAGTGAAATTCTGTACCATTTGTAATTTTTCTGTTTTAATACTATTTTACACTCTTTAAAAAATAGAAATAAAAAAAGAAGCTGCAATATTAAACTTAGCTTTTAAAGTACAAAACTGCTTCCTCAAAGTTATGAGAAGTAAACTCCAGATATAAATATTTCAATGAGGACATATTTACATATTAACATTATATTTGCCAACATTTTCAAAGCAAAAGAAAGTATCTCTTAAAGAAAATATTAAAATACATAAAAAAATATATAAAGTATTCAAACAAATTATGCTGATTCTAAGCAAGTATATACACATTTTCACCAGACCTAAATTTGCCAAAATCTTTTTTTTTGCAGAAACAGGGATTGAACTAAGGCCCTTGTGCTTGCCTGGGAAGCATTTATTTCACTGAGCCATCTCCCCAGCCCCTACCATTTTTTTTTTTTTTTTCTTTTTTTTTGAGACAGGGTCTCACTATGCAGTTCAGGCTGGCCTTAAGCTCACTTTGTAGCTCAGGCTGGTCTCGAACTCACAACAATCCTCCTGCCTCAGCCTCCCGAGTGCTGGGATTACAGGCATGCGCCACCACGCCCGGCTCCTACCATCTTTTTTTAATAAAGGAAATTTTTTTTAAAATACAGAATTTCAAGACAAGATATCAGGAAATTAACTAGAGTATATTGCATAGTGTTATCTTCAAAGTACTTGCTAGGATTACTAGATACAGGAATGCAAAAATTATCAAACAATATAAGCACTAACTGTTCCTTTCAATACACTAATAGAAATGAGTAATACAATTATCTTAGCCATCGTGTGTATGTGTGTGTGAGTGTGTGTTTCTTTTCCCCCTTTCTTCTTTCCAGCCTCCAAGCTCTGAAAAATTCATTTTGTTGTTCAAAGCCCACCCAACCCAAGTTCACACTGGTGGCAAGTTTCTAAAACCTCCTTCTCCTTTCCTAGCACCTCATGAGCCAGCAACTCTGGGCTCCCCGAGGCAGCCGAGGCCGTAAAAGGCACTAAGGCCAATCCTGCATGCACTCACACTTTGAGACTCCCCTTCTCTGCCACTGATGCCTCCAAGGAAGATTCGAGTGCAGCGAGGCGTTCTTGAAAGTCTTGCAGGAGATGGTACAGGCTTCCTTTGTCCTTCTTCAGAGTTGAAAGCGCCTGAAGCAGACTGTCCAGGTGGTGAGGGGACTGCCTTATGTCGTGGAGCCCCAGGGCCCCTGTGTCTGCGCTTGGAAGCCCCTCGGAGTGAGCCAGGGCTTCGATGGCATCTTTCTTGGCCTCCAACTGGGTATATAATTCCTACCAACAAAGCACACATGTCAGTAAGCACAAATCCACTTCTGTCCATTCATTTTCTTTCCTCTGTTCCTCCTTTCAGACATCCAAACCTATCCCAAATAACTTATTTGCACATTGAAAAACCAAGGTCATGGCACCTATCACATTGTTGTTTACCTGCATCATGTTACAATCTATACTAAAACTCACCATTGGACCCATACTGAATGTCAATTAGATCCCCCCACTGTCTTAAAAACTCTGATTTCTTGTCCCTCTCTTTTCTCTTCATGACAGGGAACTGCTCTGCTGTCTAGGCTCGTCTCTTATTTTGGGACTCACGTGATTCTCTTGCACCCTACTCTAGGTGCTCTGATTTCTAAGAAAAAAATTCATCTTATTTTTGTGCATACATCACCTCTCTTTCCTTTTCAGACATACATTTAATGTTACATAATTTTAGCTTAAATTATAGGGATCATTTGTAGTTTCATTTTTAAAAACATGACCATGTGGGCTGGGGATATAGCTTAGTGGCATAGCATCTGCCTGGCAAACACAAGGTCTCGAGTTCGAATCCCAGTACCTCCCTCCACCAAAAGACACTGATTTTCAGACTACTTTTCATAGTTAAATATTCATAAATACCCTACCATAGGCTATAAACACAGCTGCAAAAACAAAGGAGTACTCTATAACATTAATCACTAGGAATGATCAGAAAGAATTCATCAGACGCAGAAGAATACACTTGACCATGAAAAACGAAATGATGACGAGTCAGAATCTTGCGATGTTCTTCTGATTCTCTTTCTGAAAAAAGTCTGCAGGAACTTTGTGACAGTGAAGGGAGAGCGATGGCCATTCAACTCCTCCACTGTTTAAGTGAAATGATTTATACAACTTACTGATTAGGACATAATTACAGAGTTACCAGAACATCAGGCAAAGGTTAAGTAAGACTTTTCACTCTACGCAAGCAAGTTTTGGGTAATTACAAGATATTGTACTGCGCGGGGTAAGTGAGGCAATCTCGCTGCCAGCACTTTCTATGTTGCCATTACCTCTATCGCTTTTAATTGTTCATCTCTCAACACAGCGTCTAACTCTAAAGGTTGATTTTGCAGCTCACTGACTTTCTGCTCATTGTCAACGCTTTTCATGCTTTCTTGAACATGGAGAGAAAGTTGTTTTGACAAAGCCATTTCCACAGCTGAATTCTGAAAGCATAAAAAGATTAATTGTTAAAGTCCACCTTCCAAATGAGGCATTTTTACTTTTCTTAATAAAAAACATTCTCTTTGCTTCTATTTGCTCCGATAAAAGACTTTAAAGAAGACTACTGGGGTAACTCCAAACATGATTGATTCTGCATAATAATTAATACCTGTGTATCCTCTCAAAGGAGTTTTTAAGGAATGCTATTACAGGGTTACAAGCCAATCTATGTTTAAACTGGGCGTGGTGACACATACCTATAATCCCAGTATTAGGGAACTGAGGCAGGAAGTTCAGTTAGAGACCAGCCTGGGCTACAAAGTGAGCTCAAGGCCAGCCTGAACTAGAGGGCAAGACCATGCCTCAAAAAGACAAAGCTGAAGTTTATAGAGCACAATTCCTAATACATAAATCTTGTTTGTGGTCCCTATGTATGTCAACTGATGAGTACAGGAAGTGTGGTGTTTGTTTGTTTTCAGTTTTTTGGCAAAGCTGGGGATTGAACTCAGGCCCTTGCACTTGCCAGGGAAGCGCTTATTCCACTAAGCCATCTCCCTGGACCCTGGAAGTGTGGTGTATACATACACGGGAGTGCTGCTCTGCTCTAGAACAAGGATGTACTTAATCCTCTGGAGCAAAATGGATTCACCTGGGGACCATTACAGTAAGTGAAATGACTCAGATCCACAAGCTGAAGTAGTGCATGGTTTCTCTTACATGAAGAGGCCAAAACTATAAAGAGCCAAGGAAGAGACAGTAAGAAACAGGGAGGCGGATCTTCTGTACAGGGAGAGAGAACCGAAAGGTGGAGGGTGGGGAAGGGACACAGAGAGCACGAAGACATGTTCTGTACACGTCCCATGATGAATGCACACATTATGTACTGCAAGCATGCACTGATAAAAGCATTAAAAAAAACAAAAAACCTACATCAGTATTCTCCCAAAATGCACAGCATTTTCCACAGGTACTACAACTTCTGGTTTTGCCCCATTATATCCTGAGGCAAACAGGTTTTGTTTTTTTTTTTGGAGGAACCGGGGATTGAACTCAGGCCCTTGCTCTTGCCAGGGAAGTGCTTATTCTACTCAGCCATCTCCCAGGGCCCCCATAGAATCTTAAAGAGCACAGATATCAGAGAGTCAAAAGTTGCCAAATGTGATGCACTTAGCACTCCCTCTGAGGGCCAGGCCTGGGCAGTGCCAGGTACTTATTGGTACCTGGGGGGAGGTTAAAGAAGGTAGAGGAAGCAAGGGGTGGCTAACAAACTGACAGCAACCATGACATTAAGAGGAAATCATGTCTTACACTGGTTAGCTATAAGAACTACAACCGGATGTGGCAAGACAAGTTACACATACATAGAGTGATGAGACCTGTTTTGACAGCCTCAGGGCTTGAGGTTCTGACACACGAGTCTGGGCACCTGGACTCATGCATGCATTCATTCTGTTTGTTTGCGAGGCAGACTCATATGCTGTAGTTCAAGCTGTCCTTGAACTAGCTTATGCAGCCCAGGCTGGCCTCAAATTTGCAGTGATCCTCCTGCCTCTGCATCCCGAGGGCTGTGGGTATAAATGCGCACCTTCAAACACAGATCATTCATTTTTCAAAAATAAGTATTTGTTGAGTATTTACACATACCAGGCACCATGCTGGTGATTTTTAAAGAGTTCCATAATTTGTCATTTATTTCCAGGTTGCTTTATAAATTAAAAAAAAATTAATTTGGCTTCATATTTTGATCCCATTAGTCTTTGAAGTATCACATGTGCAAAGAAATACATCTACATCCCCCAAAACACGGGAAAAATGGGCTTACAATTAATCCTGGATAGTAAGAGATATATAATAGAGGAATATCAGACATGGAGTTACAGGTGAACTTTCTATACTTCTATGAACTTAAAGCTATTCTAAATAAAATAAATAAATAAATAGATAGATAGATAGACAGATAGGCTGAGGGATGTAGCTGAGAAGGCCCTGGATTAATTCCAGAACACTCTCTCTCTCTCTCTCTCTCTCTCTCTCTCTCTCTCTCTCTCTCTCTTTCTCTCTCTCACACACACACACACACACACTAAGAGTTGCACATGATGAAAATTTATAGGGAGGGTGACATCTCAGAAGAAAGACCCCAGGAGAATGTGACAGGGAAGGTGAAAGGGCCCACAACACAGGTCTCATAAGGTTTCACCTGTGAGCCAGGCACCTTCCTCCATTCACCTGAAGGCCCCCTGTCTTAGCAAACCCTACCAACGTACCTGGGCAAAAGAGCGTTTGCGCTCAGAGCCTAGATCCTAGGCCCTAGGAGAGCTCCTCAGAGTCCAGAGCTGTGAGCTCTCAGTTGAGGAACCAGTGCCTGGGCTCCACCACTACCCAGGAAACACTTCCACCATTTGTAGTGATTGCCTTTACCCCACTATCTGGGGTCATCCCCAAACACCATTCTTTCCTCAACCCTCAAGGCCTCTCTCTACCTTTGTAGAAAAGCCAACAGAATCCCTCAAACGAACATTTCAAATTTAAAAGGCAACATTCCTATGCTCACGCCAGGGGGTGGAACCCAGGCTCCAGCTGTGATTGGTTCCTGTGAAGTTCCTCCCCAACAGTCATTCCTCGCTCGAAGCCTTGGCTATATTTTATTTTGGTTTTGGAAGTTCATCTGAAATACTTATATCTTAAGTTACAGAATATTTCAAATGCATAAAAAGAACAAAAATAATGGACACTGTGACTGAAAACATTCAATATTTTTCATCTTTTCTCCTCTAGACCAATCACTATTGCCATCTCTATGCATACATGCTGTTATGCTCTTACTACATATGATAGAATCCATGTAGTATTGTTTTGTGTTTTTAAAATTCCTGTAGAAATTTGAATCATGTATGTATCATTTTATAATTTGATTATTTTTTTATTAATGAGAAATGAGACAGTTTCAAAACCTATTAGTAGGACAGTTTCAATAACTAACACATTGCATATTGCTGTCTTCACAGTGACTATTCATAGTACAAGATGCAGACACGATATCCTGTCCAAACATTATTTTATAAGTTGTTGCATTCAGCAGTATTCTTCAAAGTGTAGGTTAAGGTGCATAAATCTAATACGGCTGTTTCTGATCTGCAGATGTTCTAGTCGGTCTGTCAGGCTGCTATGGACCGTGCAGTTTCCCGCTCTTCTCAGCATACGCACTGCTGAGATGCACACCCTGGTAAAGTCCTTGCATGGGATCCTGTGATTCTCAATTGACAGTTACTGATTTACTCTCCAAAATGGCTTAGTTTCGATGCTTCCCAGGGAGACAGCCAAATGAGGCCAGTCAACAAGTGTCACTGTTCCTTTTCCAGTCCACTGTCCCTGACTTTGGAACCACTGTGAGAGCCAGAAGCCTAAATGCACCAGCTGGGTCCTGCCAGCAGGGGGGACCAAGTGACACGCTAGCTCTGGAGGTTGGTTCATTTTGCCCCAAAGCCTGCAGATTCAAAATTGTGGCAATTCTAGGCAGAAGCACCGCCACCGTGAGAGACAAAACCAAAGATGAACAGAGTCTACATCAACGACTGCCATGTTCGCCACATGTAACTCTTAAGGTGACAGCTACCGTGTTCACACCACCTGGTGAGCCCTGGTGGCTCAGACAGCTGTGTCCACCTCTCAGGCCTCATTTTTGTGCCTCTCAGCTTGTCTCCTACCCACTGTGCTCCAGCCATGGGACCCTCGGGTTCTGGAATCTTCCACTGCCTCCCACCACATCTGTCCAGCTCTGCCAACTCCAGATGTCTCGGCTGCTTCCCCTCAGCAGCTCTCTCTGACCCTTATGGCTGAGGTAACATTGTTAGAGATGCAGCTCCACATGGAGCTGGGTCCCTTCCTTTAATTTCCTGTCATTAGTGTCCTTCGTGTAATTCCGTGATTCATGCGCCCACCCCAGGCCAGAAGCTCTGTCAGAACACAGGTCATGTGTATGTCTGAATTGAGCAGATATAATGATAAACTCAAGCCAGAGAGAAGCAAATTGAATTATTTTATTTAATCTTCTATTGTCCACACTTAACAATTGCTGAGCTGTGCTGTACAATGGAAAGAAATTGAGGGGCTGGGGAGATGGCTCAGCAGAATAAGCGCTTCCCTGGCAAGCCGAAGGGTCTGAGTTCAATCCCTGGTTCCACCAAAAAAAAAAAAGAAAGGAAGGAAGGAAGAAAGAAACTAAAAACCTGTCAGTATAGCGGGAGTGGCAAAGACATTAGTTAGGACAGAAAAAGAGTTTAAGTGGGGCAGAGGAGGACAGACTAGAAAGGAGGACTAGGCCGGGGTAATAGCTCAATAAAATAAGTGCTTGGCAGCACAAGGGCCTAAATTCAATCCCCAGTTCTGAAAAAAAAGAAAAAGAAAACAGGATTGTTTTGGGGCCGGGGAGAATACGAAACAGTGATAGAAGAAAACAGCATTATACATGCTACAAGATTTCACTAATCAAAGTAATAGAAATCCAACAATAGTTGCTTCAATGTGAATTCTACACTGTCTCTCAAGTAAATTTTTTTCTTAAACAAAGGGTAATAAATAAATACAAGAGAGAGAAAAAAAAAAAAAGAGGACTGGAATACTATGGGAAGACACTTGGAGCTCAGCAAAGGTGAAAAGTCACATGATAAAGAAAATCTATTTGAGCTGGGTGTGGTGGCGCAGGCCTGTAATCCCAGCACTTGGGAGGCAGAGGCAGGAGGATTGTTGTGAGTTTGAGACTAGCCTGAGCTACAAAGTCAGCTTAAGGCCAGCCTGACAAAAAAAAGAAAGAAAGAAAGAAAGAAAGAGAGAGAGAGAGAGAGAGAGAGAGAGAGAGAGAGAAAGAAAGAAAGAAAGAAAGAAAATCTATTTGAATTTGTTTAGTCTTACATCCCTAGAAGTTCTTTAGACCCCACTTTTCCACCCCAGTGACATGGCCTATAGGAGGCCGGGTAAGGTTCTAAGAGCCAGGCTGTGTACACAGTATCCACAGGCTCTTGGCCCTGCTTGGCTCGACCTCCCCTATCTGAAATAGAAGGATCAAGACAGAAAATTTCTTGTTTTTTTTTTTTTTTTTGGCAGAACCGGGGATTGAACTCAGGCCCTTGAGCTTGCCAGGCAAGTGCTTATTCTACTGAGCCATCTCCCAGGGACAAGACAGAAAATTTCTAAGGTCCTTTTTTCTAAGGACCCTGGAGCCTGTTTTCAAATACACACTGCTTGTCGATGGCAAAAACAAGTACACTATGTGAGTGGCTTAGCCTGTAAAGGAAAGAGTCTTGGTTTATGAAAACAACACCTGTAGGAAGAAGCAGGCCTTGGACCTGAGTGCAGGAATGTGCTGAGGAGACAGCAGACACGTGACCCACCTGTGGCCCCTGACTGCATCATCAGGACAAACAGCTGTCTTGTCTCTGTTCCTCAACCACAGCCAAAGCTGCGCACATATTGCCTACAGCATTTTATCTATGGATGCCTTCTCTTCAGTACCAATATGTTATTGTTCAAAAGTTTCAAAAGGATAAAAACCATTTCAGAAATGCTAGGCTGGCCAGATAGCTCAGCAGACTAAAGCGCCTGCTTAGGCAGAGCGCAGCAGCCTGGGTTCGACCCCCTGCATGCCTTGCCAGCCCTGACCCCTGGGGCGTGCTGACAAGGAACTGAGACTGGGCATGGTGGCGAATGCCTGTAATCCCAGCGTTTGGGAGGCTCAACACAGGAGAATCTCTGAGTCTGATCTACATAGTGAGACCCTGTAGACACTGTCCTAAGTTCATTAAAAAGAAAGAAAGAAAGAAATGCTGACAATTATACCAAACAACAAGAAACTTAAAGAAGCAATTACAAGGGTCTCTAGGCATTTATTGTTTTGAGCCCTGCCCCCCAAGAATGCCTTGTGGATTGGCATTCGGGAAGAATGAGGTGAGTGAGAACACGGGCATCAGTAAAGATGTGCTATTGCTTTCTGATTCTTGGACAAATGATAAAAAGGAACGAATGAGCTGCCCTGCTTTTAGTCCTTAATAATCACCACCATAGGTAGGTACCCCAAATCCTAAAAGATGAGAACTCACTGATTACCATATCCTAAGTTGTTATTTCACTTAACCTATATAGAAAGGAGGGGACTGAAACTCTGAAGTCTAACCACCTGCCTGGTAAGCACAAGGACCCAGGTTTGAGCCCCAGTACCTCATGCCATGCCATGCTGGCCCCTAAACCTGGTGCATGCCTGTAATCCCAGAGCTGGGGAGGCTGAGACAGGAGGATCACTATGAGTCTGAACTGCATGGTGAAATCCTGTATCATAAAACAAAATAAAAAATAGAAAGGAGGAAGGGGAAGGTAGGTCTGCCTTTTCACTTTTTAAAACTCAGAAATTCACTTTAATACAATAAAAAATACACAGTATCGCACAATATGGCAGATGTTATCCTGGGCCATCATTGATTATCTCCTTCAGAATAAATTCTACTACTTCTTCTGCTCTCCGGCCTGCATTAGCATTTCTAATAGTAAAGAAAAAGGCCCAGATCTAAAGAAATGCCTCAGTTTCTTCCAAATGAAATTCGTAGCCATGGATTCAGATACAGACATGCTACGATGACCATTTCCCCCTCCCGGTCCTCATGACTCTTAGCTAAGTCAACAGCCATTTTTTAATTTCTATTTTGAGACACAGTCTCACTAAGTAGTTAAATTGCCCGGGCAGGGCTTGAACTTGCAATCCTCTTGCCTCAGCCTCCCAGAGTGCTGGGATTACAGATCTTTGTAACCAACATAATGGCAAGTTTTGATTATACTTTCAACAAAAATTAAGGACATTTTCTAGGTAAACTAAATAAAAGAACTTACCAAAACTTAAAAAACTATTTGAAATAATCTAATGAAATAATCTCCGATTCCAAAAGGCAAGTGAAGTATTAAATACTTGTTTAATGATAGATTTAAAGCTCTGACAATTGTATTCCCACATACTAACAGAATAATTACAGCAAAACAGGGCTCAATAGGTTTTATTTCTTTTGTCTTTTTGAGATAGGGTCTCACTATGCAGTTCAGGCTGGCCTTGAGCTCATTTTGTAGCCCAGGTTTGTTTCCAATTCACAATGATCCTCTTGTCTCAGCTTCCTGAATACTGGGATTACAGGCATTCGCCATGCACCACTGAACAGAAGCTTGTGTGTGTGCGTGTGCATGCATGTGTGTGCGTGTGTGTGTGTGTATGGTATTCGGAATCAAACTCGGGACCTTACGCTTGCCAGGCAGGCACCTGTGCTGGTGAGCGACTTTCCCAGCCCTTAATAATTATGTTTTGATGAATCTGTTTATTTTCACTATTACTACAGTTTTTAGAATACTTGGATTTATAACTTAATCAAAAAGTTTTTATGGTTTTTTTTTGTTTATTTTTATTTATGTACTTAGTACAGGGTCTACAGAGTCTCACTACACAAACTGGACTCACAGTGATCTTCCCGTTTTCTCCCAAGCAGGTGCACTTCACCATGGCCAGTCTCAGTCACCCTCTCAGTGTGTCCCAGATGTGGGGCCCGCAAGGCACACCAGGCATCGAACCCTGGTTGCTAAACCTGCCTAAGCAGGTGCTTGGGTCTGCTGAGCTATCTGACTGGCCCCTTGATGGCTTTCTGTATTCCTTACATTTAGTCCTGTGTCTGTCACTGTCACTAAGTAACCACACTGGTTATATTACAGAGGCCTATGTTTTTTTTTGGTGGAACTGGAGATTGAACTCAGGCCCTTACAATTGCCAGGCAAGCACTTATTCTCCTGAGCTATTTCCCCAGCTCCTTGCATGTGCTTTTTATTTCCTTTACTAACTGCTGTTGCTCGGCCTTAGAACAGCTCCTGGCTTTCACAGTGCAATGTTACATAATGCTGCATAGTCTAATACTACAAAAAAACTAAGCACTGTACTTATGACAAAAATAAGCAGCACAGATTCAGAAAAAAAAATTCGTGTTACAAAAAAGTAAAAGAAGGCATCACATGCCATGCCAGCCCCACTCCTGGGGACAGTGGCAGACACCTGTAACCCCAGCGCTGGGCAAGCTAAGACAGGAAGATCATGATGAGTCCTAGCTGTGTAATGAGACCCTGTATCAAATACATAAAAAAAAAGTAAAAGAAAAGTCTTGCTACAGAATTAAAATGAGTTTTCTGTAATCCACATCTAGGAAAACCATTGGCAGACTTAATCCTATCATCTGCTCTGAAAAGAAAACATTTTAATGACATATCATAAATTATCAGTAACATCATTTAAGGTTAAGTAAAAAGCTTAAAAAATTAAAAACATACTGAGCTTTCTATAGCCTTCAATATACTCTATTGAATTATGGAGGCTCCTGATCCTAGAGGATCTGAGATATTAGTTCATGGTCATTTTTCTTTTTCTCTTTGGTACTTGGAATTGAATTCAGGACTTTATACTTGAGAGGTAGGCGCTGTGCCAATGAGCTATATCCCTAGCCCTCGAGAAATTAGTTTAGAGATTATTAGGAAGCCAGGCATGATGACACAACCCTGTAATCCCAGAACTCAGGAGGCTAAGATAGAAGGATTGCTGTTTGTTGAGACTAGCCCAGGATATAGTGAGCTCAAGGCCAGCCTGCACTACAAAGTGAGACCCTGTCTCAAAAAAGGAACGGCAGGGCAGGATATAGCTTAGTAGCACAATGCCTGTTTGGCAAGCATGAGGTCTTGAGTTCAATTTCCACTATCAAAAAAAATAGCTACTAGACAACTAACCCCATTCCACAATGTCCCAAAGACTAGGCCGCCTCCTCTTATAATTTATCTCATTTAGAGCACTCATGCTTTTCCTTTTTTATTATCTATTCCTCATTAAACACTGTTAGGAAATTTTTTCTTATATACAATCAATCTTACGAGTTTCACCAGTTGAGGCTTTAAACCTTTAGACACATTTCCTTAATAATATCTAATACGATGGAATTAAAAAAAGATTTTCCTGGGGCCAGGGAGATGGCTCAGTAGAATGAGTGCTTGCCTGGCAAGCGCAAGGGCCTGAGTTCAATCCCCAGTTCTGTCAAAAAAAAAAAAAAATTTCCCCATGGCCAGAGAAAGGCTCCTCTAGCATTTAACTTTGCTCTATACCTTTCTAGAAACATCCCAGCTGCTCCTGTAATCTTCTGTGTTCTGCAATTCCCTGTCCCACTGTGTGCCCTCACCCCACTGGAGATTCCCAGAAGCCCCATGCTAAGCCAGCTCACTGGGCCCGCGCTCTCTATGCCTTCCCCACGCAATCTGTGAGCATTTTAGGAGCCGGAGAAAACATGGCTATCTGATTGTTAACAATGGTATCAAGACAAACATTCTTCTCACTACTCAGGGAACACAGGGAGAGCTGGTCATTTCACCCCAAATGATCTGGTAACATTTAATTTTTTTTTTTTTTTTTTTTTTTTTTGTATTTTAGGACAGGGTTTACAGGGTCTCTCTCACTGTGTAGACCGGACTTGTAGTGATCTACCCGTTTACAGCCTCCCAAGAGCTGTATTACAGGCCTGTGCCACCATGCCCAGTCTCAACTGTCCTCTCAGCGTGTCCCGAGGGTGGGGTTGGCAGAGCAGGCCCAGGGATTGAACCCCCAACCTCTGTTTCTGCCTAAGCAAGTGCTTTAATCTGCTGAGCTATTGGCCAGCCCTTTTTAAAAATTTATTTGTAAGGTGCCATGGACAAAGGCGAAGTGGCATAAGCACCTACCTGGTAAGCGCAGTGACCTGAGTTCAATCCCCAGTACCAAAAAAAAGTGTATTTTTAGCATGGGATTAATGCAAGAAAACAAAGTAACCTATTTCTTTCCAACAATTTCTGATGTCATCTACAAAATCACTACTCTCTGCCCCTGGCCAAAATCACAAAAACTGGGTGCGTGGACTGTTTGTGGCGTTGAGGCAATGAGTAAAGCCTATCCGCCTTTCTTTTTCCTTTTCCAATTTGCCTCTGTGTTCTCGACCCACCAAAGTGTATCTGATTAAACAGCCGTGAGGAAAATAAAGCTAAATTGACAACTGCCATTCAAACAGACTGAACAATGGTATTTCACGGCTGAAACCTGGATTGTTGCCTAAGGACTCTTTTCATGAGTGAGCTTCATAAATAACCAGGACATTGAGGATTTAATTATGAAATCACAACGCTTGATTCACAGCCCGCTTTTCAGAACCAAACACCTCTTCATTCTCAGAAAGCACAATCGCAAGCACTTACCTTGTTTACTGCCCAGGCTCTCTCCAGCTTTCCCTGGGCCGCGGAGTCCTGAGAGGACTCCAGAGCACCAGAAGTGGCTCCGTTGGGTGGCGCAGGCTTCTCTGGCTTTTCTGTTGAATATTTTGCTTTGAGAAGGCTGTTGAGGCATTTTTCAGTCTCCTGCTTAGCAAGAGCAATGCTGGTTTCCAGATCTTTTTGTTTATGCTTAAGTGATGCTATATCATCTTTAATAATCTTCTGTCCCACTGAAGATGTGTTTGGCTTGATGGAGTTTGCTAATGCTAAAATCTTCTCTAAAGTGCCGTCTTGTAAACTGAGTCTACCCTCTAGTTCCTACGAGTGGAAAAAAGGTAGTTACAGAAAGTATTCCCATTCGATTGTCAAAAGAGTTAATTGACCTTCGTAAATCACATAGTATTCTGCTTCATGAGTGGAAACACATTAGACGACTTCATCAGTCTGTAACACAAAACTCCAGGCAAAATTTAAACCAGTGCAGCACTGCACATCAGATTCTCAAACAGATTTCAGAGGAGACATGGGAGATGTTCAGAGCACAGTGGGAAGTAGTCAACTGAGCTATTGAGCAGTTTTGCCCCAGATGCAGCCTTTATAAATGCAAACACTCTTTATAAATAAGTACTTGCAGGCTGGCCAAATACCTCAGCAGCAGGGACGGGGATTGGACAGGGGTTTGATCCCCAGTGTGCTGTGCTGGCCCCACACCTGGGGTGCGCTGAGACGATGATTGAGACTGGGTGTGGTGGAGTGGGCCTGTAATCCCAGTGCTTAGGAGGCTGAAAACAAGAGGATCACTATGAGTCTGATCTATGTAGTGAGACTCTGTAGACCCTATACTATATACATAATAAGTAAATACTTGCTATAATAAGTAAATACTTGGTAATAAAAGAATCATTTAGAATGAGCCTATATAAACCTGTGGGCAATGAGAGAAATCCACCATGTACACAACCCCAACCACAGTAGGAATTCAATCGCCGTGTCCTCAATGCATGAATCAGTAGGGCTAGACAAAAAGGAACTCGAGGGTGACAGCCCTGTCTCAACTGTTGAAATGGAGTAAGTTTGAGCTACTATGTGGCTACTATGTGGCCTCCATAAAATTTAACAGCCCTGACCTAATGGGCAAAAAATACTCATGCATTTTTTCATTCATTCAACAGTCAAGTGATGACAGGTTTTGGTGCCATATAATAAATGACTGAAATACAACCCCTTCAAGCTCTAAAATCTATTAATATAGAAATACACATTTATCAACAATAATAATGGAGTATTAAAAGATCCACACTGATAAATAGGCACAGTTCATTGAAACATTTTAAGGGGGAATAAAATAGCTCTCTTTTAGAAAGAGCCACAATGGAAAATATGCAGCAGAGAGAATGAAGATAAAGACAAGGAGTCTGTTCAGAAACCCAATGCAGGGATATACGAGATGAGGGCTGGTTCTTTAGCAGTTAATAATGGGCTGATGAGGGAGGGACAACATCATGCTGTGTATGCCTACATTAGATAATCCAAGGAGGAACACTAGATTTCTGAGCTGGAAGCTTAAAGAAAAAGATACTCATCACTTCAAAATATAGGCAGGATGCCTGGTGGGAAGTCAAGGGAGAGAGAAAATGTGTTTCACTTATTATTTATCCACAATGAACTGTAAATCATTGTGACATCCAAGTAGAGATGTCACTGGAGAGAGGAAAGGCACTCACAGAGTGAGCCAGTGCTCAGGGGCAAGCAACTCGCTGTCATTTGCCCTGTGTGACCTTGGTGAGGGTTGTGACCTGCGGCTCCCTTTCTAGCTACAGCAGAAGGCTGTGTCCTGACTTGTCAACAGGGGCCTGAGCTCCTCCAGGTGCAGGCCAGGTCTCACACTTTTCCTAACACTGGGTGGCACCTACACAGCACTGGGACATGAGGAGCCCTCAATACTGCCCCAAGTATCGCTGCCAAATAGGATGGCGCCCTGTGGCAATGCACAGCTGCACTGGAGAAGCCCGCTGATGCCTGTATCCCGAACAGGGAACAGAGAGAAAGCCCCAGACCCTCCCTGCATCATGGTATCACCATGGAACTCTCATAAGGAACTGGGTCAGGAGAGCAGAGAAAACGCTTCGCTCTCTCTCTGGAGAGAGGATGCCTCTCTGACCTGCCATGTTGGCCATATGGACAGGAATAACACAAGAATGTGTCCTGAGGATACAGTGGAAGTCACGCTTGTCATCAGTGAGGGGCTTACAGACCCTACCTTTGGGAGAGCTTGTAGTTAGTCCCCCAGAGTGAGCACTAATACGGCAGAAATCAGACAGTGTCTCTCAGCCACAATGAAGAATGCTACATTGAACCGTTTTTCCCAAGGCCCTGTTAGGCCCACACACCCTCTGGCCTCTTGTTTCCTGGAATTGCCTTGTGTCAGCAGGGACATCCCAACCTAAAGACCAATCACAGGGAGAATGTTCTCCAAGAAACATCCACTGTGTCCAAGTTCTGTTCCACTCAAACCACAGGCACAGCTGGGCACTAGAGAAAAATGTTCCCCTTCTTAATGAGCACTCAGAGCTTTAATTATCTGAATCATCTGAATAGCACTTGAGTTTCTGACTAAAGCAGTGATTAATCAAACTGTAATGAACACTAATGTTTTTAAAGATCTAGTTGGTACGTCTAGATATTGTGCAATACCTGCAGTTTCTGCAGTCTGTCCTCAACAGCTGCGTGGTCCACAGGTGTTTCAGAAAAGCTGACCAAGTCCTTAGAGAAACTATCCAACGTGGTATTCAAGTCTGTGACGCAAACCTGGTAGGAGTGGTGGTCCTGCACATGGCCCTCCAGTGTCTGCACGGAATCCTGGAGATAAAGCCATCAATAACTTACAAACTTATTGCTCTCTTGAATTTTCACATACTCTAAAATTCATAATTACACAACTCATAAAGGCTCAATAAGCTGGGTGTGCTGCAATTACACTTGTAATGACAGCACTCAGGAGGCTGAGGCAAGATTGTTGCACGTTCGAGGGTAGCCTGGGCTACAAAGTGAGCTCAAGGCTATCATGACCTGAATAGCAAGACCCTGTCTCAAAAAGACGAAAATGAGGCTGGAGACATAGCTCAGTGGCCTAAGCACCTGCCTGGCAAGCACAATGTCCTGAGTTCAATCCCTGGTACTCTCCCCCACAAAAAGGGGATAAAGTAGGGGGTGCTCAATTTATAAGGTTTCATCTTGCAATAAGAGTATATCTAAAATTTATCCAGAATTCTTAACTAAATAACTTAGTGCATGAGATATTTCACTGTAAAAAATGACTCATTAACTTTTCCACCCATGCATGTACCTTTACTTCCTTCCTAAAGAAAATGTATTTGTCAAGAGGTTTTCAAAATGAAGTGAAATGACTAAAAATTATACTGTCAGATCACAAACATTCATCATAAATCAGGCCTCTTAATTACCTGTGGCTTTAAAATCAAGAATTCATTCTTAGAAATGAGACTGGAGGGGCCAGGGAGATAGCTCAGTAGAATAACTTCTTGCCTGGCAAGCATAAGGGTTTGAGTTCAATCCCCAGTTCAGCCAAAAAAAAAAGAGGCAAAGAAATGAGACTGGATGAGATCAACCTAACTCCAGCTCCCCTCTCTAGGACCTGAGCTCGAATGCTGTGTGTTAGGAAAGACGGAAGCCTAACTGAAGAGCAAAACTACCTTAGGTTCCTGTGCTGGGATGAGAAAATAAGATGATCAAACAGCACATACCTGTGTGAGTGCGTCTTCACTCTTGCTAAATACTCAGTACCTAGATGTGCAGAGCTCTTTACCCTGGTGGGCTTGGTCCTGAAACTGGCTTCCAATGTGAAAATCATCTTAAATACTCCTAATAAAAGAATTTACCTTCTCCTCACAAGCTTTTGTCTCTGCTCTTTCACTGCAGCCCACATGGAAAGATTCAAGGGAGGGGCACTGAGTAGAAGATAAGGAGCAAATGCCACACAGTGGGCAGGGGGTGGATGGATGGATAGACAGACATCACCAATATGGTCAGGGTATAGAGATGCCTTAAGAATCATGACCCATCCAGCCCTGAAGGAGGAACTTTAATGGAAGGAAACCAGGCCATCATCAAATACCACACCCAGACTCCTCCAGCAACACTGACCCCAGGGCTCTGCATTTTCATGTAAAAATGATGAATTCTGAAAGCTTTTGGTTGATCCATTGAACAACAGCCAAAAAGGGGTTTTATAGACACATCCGGCATAATGATAGGAGCAAACATTTAAAACAAGAGCTTGTAGGCCAAGGAGATAGCTCAGTAGCACCTGCCTGGCAAGCACAAGGACCCGGGATTGATCTCTGGGGACGCATGCTGTGCCAGCCCCAGATCCCCAGGCACAGCTCACAGGCCACCGGAATCAGCCATGGTGGTGAGGATCACTACAAGTCTGGGATGTGTAGCAAGACCCTGTACCAAATAAATAAATATAAAAAAATAAATAAATAAATACATGAAAGTAAAACAGCTTGTCCACTTCACCTGCAGCTGCTGAAGAAGACTTTCATGAAGATCTTTTATTTCCAGCCACGGCTCTTCACTGAAGCTGGGGTTCTTCGTGCATTCCAACAGGTAGTTTCCTTGCGCTTTTAACTCCTTTAGCAAGGACGTTAAATCTTGGGCTTTCTGGAGGAATTTCTTATAAATTTTTAGCTGGGCTTTCTTCTCCTGTAGGCCATGCTGCAGGGCGAAGCCTGCCTCCTGTTTCTTCCTTAGCTCTATGAGCATTAACCTCAGGTCCTCTTTACTTTGTAAGTACTTTTCTCCTTCTTGTAGAAGCTTCTCTTGATGGCTGAATTTCACCAAATAGTTTAAATGAAATGACAGCAAAGTGGAGGGCACTTTGCATATCATAATGCAGCACACAATGTAATAAATGGCATTAAAATTATATTAATATACATTTTCTCTAGAGTCTGTGGCACTGTAACATTTTAACAGGACCACACTTAGCTCATAAATCAAGACAGAATCTGAGTATTACTACTATGTAACACTTTGTTATATAGTTTGACCAAAGAATGTTCAGTAATTTAATTTCAAAGAAGTCCTGATAGTTTTTAAAATTATTTTTAAATACAACAGCTTATAGTTTTACTTTTTCAAAAAAGTAAAAGAGGTATCTGCACATTGAGTAATTGACTTTAGGCTTTATGTCACTTAAATTTGTTGTGATCTTGTCTCCTTAGAGAAACATAAGATTTCCATTTCAAAACAAAGTACACTACATAATAAACCTGGCTATAGGATTTGGCCAGCACTTATCCATGTTTACCCATTTAAGAATTCCTCAGAAAAAGTGTCAGGGAGCATTCAGGGTTCTACAGTGACACTGTGGAGACACTGGGGCTGTCAGGGAGGAAGGGACTTGGGAACAGAAGCAGGTGGTACCAGCAGGGGGAGACGCAGTGAGTTTGTCCCTAAGAAGCCACAGTGTCACAATGGAGCCCCTACATGTGGAGGCCCTGACTCCCAGACTTCCCTCCAACAAGAAATTTATCCAAACCCAGGCAGCAGACAAAACACAGTTGTTATGGCTTCACTGGGCAACAAGGAGGAACAAGTGTTGTGCAAGCCGCCCTTTACCTCAGGTACGTGCTGGCCAAGTGCAGCGTGCTGTCCCACTGCCCTCGGATGTCGGCCACCATCTCCTGACCCTGCACAGCCGCCTCACAGCCCTGGGCCTGTCTCATGATGGTCTGTATTCGGGCATCCCCTTCGGGTTTGAGTAAAATGATTTCCTAAAATAAAAAAGATCTTATCATCCCATTTGCTTCGCTTAGGGTATATTACATATGGCATCTTTTCATTTTCAGCCTTTATATTGACAGTCAAACTGCAGAGTGTGTGTCAGAAGAACACTTTCTTTCTTCCAGAGGCCCCAAAGACAAGAATCTACCCCTTGATACTACACAGGGTTGGTTCGCAGTACACGCTGGTCAGTGTAAGCTGCCTGTATCCCTGCTTGCAGATAGCTCAGTAGAATAAGCACTTGCCTGGCAAGCACAAGGGCCTGAGTTCAATCCCTGGTTCCACCAAAAAAAAAAAAAAATCCCCACTATGCACTTCTGTCAGAAGTTAAAGTAACAATGTACACAAGATATTTTTGTATATGCAAGAACAGATTATGGCTTCCTGCAGGAAAACAGCAATCTTTATGTAACCTGTCTATCATCTATAACAACTAATTCTTGTTTTCTGTTTTTCTCTTTTTCTCCTTTGTGCTTCAATTGAAGTTCTTCCTGAGCTGGAAAAACTCAAGGTTTACTTTCTCTCAGGAAATGTTTACAGACATAATCTCAAAGGAGTCTTATAAACTAAATAAATTATCAACACTTCTAGATCACTCTCCCTGATTTTCCTTCAGTAATGCCTTACTTGTGATTTCCACAGGCCCATGTGCGTCTATCCCCTGTATTTCTCTGGCAATGTTTAGCAATCTTCCACTTGGACAGATGAGGGCTTCTGGGAGCAGGAAGCTTCTCCTAGTTTCATACTGGACTTCAAAAGTTCTTTTCCATTCTTGATCTAGACACTACCTATGTCCCTAGCAAGTCTCCACGCACTATGGCTCTCACCCAGTCTTTATTTCCATCTTTCTGCCTGCAGTGAACCTAGACAATAACTGAGTTATGCCCTCTCAGAGAGAAGACAAACTCTCTTTTGTGTGCACTGAAATAATTTTAGATGTATCACAACCCATCTCTCTCTTGAGTTTCATGATCTGAATTTCTTTAGCTATTCCACAGCAATCCCATTTGCCATGAATAAACACATCTTTGCAGCTTTGTGGTAAATCTTTTCAAAATGAGAGTTCACCCTGACCTCTCAAAATTTACTTTCTGCTTATACCTTTATTTTTTGGATTCTTTCTTCTAGTGGCATTTTGCCTTCAGATGAATTCAAAGCCATCAGCGACTCTTTGATTTCCTTTATCCAGTGAATTACATCATGCGCAAGATGCTGAAAGCTCTGGCCCTCCACAGATGCTAACTTCTGCTCTTCCTCGATTCCACCCCAATGCGCTAGCAACGTCTGGTATCTGTCCATCAAACGTGCTGATTCCGTGATTGCTTCTTCCTCCCCAGTAAGTCCACATTCCTTCAAAAAGCTGCTTGCATGGGCCATGGATTCAAATTGTTCCCTGTGAATTCCAAAGAGCCATTGAAAAAAATGTTACAGGAGCCACTGAGACCTAATGAAAGAAACCACATTCCTAAGGAGTGTCTCTCCCACAAGAGCACGTTACCTCTCTCCAGCTAGAGCCTGGCAGAACAGCTCGGCTTTCTCTCCTGAGTCTTCCATTTCTTTCCATTTCTCTTCTTGGTTAACCAACCACTCGCTCAGGGTTCTGCAGCTGTCCTCGAGTCTAAAAGAATGGTACACAGCTTATTAGCAGCTTTACTGTGAAGAGAACAATGACTTGACCCATGGAGATCAACCAGATTTTTATCACCTGTATTTATTTTTTAAAGAAAAACTAACTTGTAACAGAAAAATCTGAGTAATAATTACTCCTATTATGGAAGAATTTATTAACACAATAAACAATACAAATATAAGGAATAGTATTTTTGGCATAACCCTTAAGTCTCTGCCATAGGTCAGATTCCCCTGAACATTTTTATATTCCTAGCATTAAACCTGGATTTAAAAGTACTGTCAGAAGCTGGGCATGGTGGTACCCACCAGTAATCCCAGCACTCAGGAAACTGACACAGGTGGATTGATGCAAATTCAAGGGCAGACTTGGCTATAAAGTACAGTCAAGGCCAGCCTAAACTACATAGTGAAATCCTCTCTTCAAAAGGACACCTCCCTAAAAAAAGCACTGTTAGGCTGAGTGTGGTGGTGCATACCCGTAATCCAGCACTTGAGAGAGGCTGAGGCAGAATTACTGCAAGTTCAAGGCCAGTCTGGACCACATAGTAAGTCTCAAAAAACAGAACAAAAAAACAAAACTGGCCAGCCAGGTAGCTCAGCAGACTGAAGTGCCTGCTTAGGCAGAGCACAGCGCTGGGGTTCGATACTTGGCCTACTATACCGATCCCACCCCAGGAGCAGGCTGAGACAGCAATTGAGACTGGGTGTGATGCAGAGGCATGCGCCTAAAATCCCAGCACTTGGGAGGCTGAAAACAGGAGAATCACTATGAGTCCAATCTATGTAGTGAGACCTTATACCAAATACCCCAGCCCCGCAAAAACACACACACACACACACACACACACACACACACACACACACACACACATATATATATATATATATTAGTCAGGGATTTGTGGTGTAGCTCAGATGTACAGTGCTTGCCTAGCATGCAAGGGGCCCTGGGTTCAACACCCAGCGCTGAAAAAAAAATTAAAATCGATCCTCTGTAACCATGAGTTCCATATTGATATTTACCACCAGAGACCAAAAATAATTGGAAGAACACTGCCTTTACTGAGCACATACGCACTTTCCACCCTGAGCCATCTAGCCTAATGATCACACTGCATTTATGTTACGGCTTAGAGTACACCAAGGGCACGTCTAGGCAGAGGCAGGTATGATAAATTTCCCACGAGGTGCTCTAAGTGTCTGCACATGTGGCAATGTTCTTAGATCCACAGATTACAAGCAATGATTATCCACTTTACTGGTGAAAATTGCACATATGGCATAGCTCAGTGAATACTGCCCAGAGGAAGAACCTAAAAATCATATCAAACTATCCCTAGAAAATATCACAGAGGCCCTGCTCCAGTTCCTACCTCTGCAGCTGCTGCAGGTGTTGCTCCAGTTCCTGCACGCGGGCCCGGCACGCAGACTCTATCTTCTCTAACTCAAATTCCTGCCTCCCGAGCCAGCTGCTGAGTTCCTTCACACGCGCTTTGGGCAGGTGCTTCCTCACATGCTGCAGCACCGTTTCCACCTGCTGGATTTTTCCACTTCTTCCTTCAAGACTCAAGAACTCCTTCAGACAGACAGAAGGAGAATCACAGTCTACCCGAGAGTCTCGGGTGTCCGTCGCCCCTGTGCTTCCCAACCCAGTATGCAGCCCTGCTCAGAAGCTGGTCCGGGCACCCTGTTCAGAGGGACTGTGAAGGTGTGCTTGGCTCAAGGCAGACGATCTGCACTAGCGCCTGAACGGGGAGGATTTGCACTGGCATGGAAATTTCTGAGAATATCAAACAAAATAATGCAACGACGCCATGAAGATCTGTAGGAGTGAGATAGGAAAGCTATCGTTTCCTATCCTGGCTCTGCACAACTAAATACCTGCTCCTTTTTTGGCAAATTAATATATAAAACTAAACAGTCTTCATTTAAATTTGCCCAAACCAGCCTTTCCCCTCCAATCTTTCCCGGTTTGAGTATCAAGTGCTGAGGTAGTAGAAGAGGTGGCTTCTAAAAGCAGAAGGAAAGAGTCAGGATAAGTAACGCTAACACTGAACACTGAACTAACCCGTCACCGAGTGCCAGCAATGAGCTTAAAACGAGACTTTGCATCAGAACAAAGCTGGGGCTGACCCACGGTCTCAACTCTCTGAGGCTGAGGCGGGAGGTTTATTCAAGCCCAGGAGCTCAAGGCCAGCATGGGCAGTGAGAGCTCAAAGGAACACACAGAAGCATCACAGCGCAGGAGAACCCACCCTTAGGTGACCACGAGGCCGGGGTGCCCAAGGTCGCACACACACCGTCACAAGTTTACCTTCTATTTCAGGCACACTCTGCCCACAACTTACTAAATTACAATGACAGCTTTTAAAAGATATATGAGTAGGAAAACACTTGTAAGAAGTCAGGAGATCTCTTTCAAGTAAACGGATTTTAAAATCCTGATCAGGCAGGTATGGTGATGCATGCCTATAATACTAGCACTCAGGAGACTGAGGCAGGAGGATGGCTTTGAGTTCAAGGCCGACCTGAATTACATAGCGAGACCCTGTCTCACAAATGGAAAAAGGAAGGAGCAGGAAAGAGGGAGGGAAGGGGAAGAGAAGAGGAAGAAGAACGGGAAGGAGAGGAGGAGAGGGAAAAGGCAGGGGCAGGGGAAGCAGGGAGAATCCAACTGAGGTGAAGACTAATTCCTTTTCTCTTTTTTCTTTCTTTCTTTTTTTGTTGAACTGTGGATTAAACTCTGGTCCTTGTGCTTGCCGGGGAAGCACCACTCTACCGAGCCATCTCCCCAGCCCCAAAGACTAATTTCTATCAAATATAATTTTAACATAACTGAATTCACTAAAAAAAAAAAAAAAAAAT